>CM065392.1:6977500-7197500 GCA_033060915.1 Euryodendron excelsum | reverse complement strand
GGCTAGACACGCGTCAACACCATATGACTTTCTTTGACCATAACATATATGGATCTTGCGTAGAATTGAGTGGTGCTCATATATGTTTATTTTGCATACAAATTCCTAAGAAAAATATAGGTTTTAATTATGTGTCGCAACTGAAATTATAAGAACCAAATTGAAACTCATCACAAATTATAGGAGTGCGAAATATAATTTGTCTAATTTAAAAAGCTACTTTATATTAATTTATACATCCATGTCCTATTTTATGTTAAAGATTATGTTAGTTAGAGTGGGCTGGGATGAGGAATTTATAGTTACTTAAAATTTTCAAATCGATGGGATTTAAGATAGAGTGGAATAAAAATTCATTCATTTCAAAACTCAATGTTTAGTTGAGTTTAATAAATGAATAAGTTCATGAAATTTCTAATAACAATGGTTCTAGTAGAAATGGTTATGACAATAGTTCATGGTGGCTGCTACACCTAAAGTAATGGTGACGTGGTGGTAGTGGCGCTCGACGGTAATGTGGTGTTGGTAATGGTGCCCTTAATGACAATAGAGATGTTGACGCGGTATCTTTATGTCTCGTTAAGCTCAATAATTGTTTTATTTTGAATTATTAATTTTAAGAATTTTGAAATAACACTTAAAATCTTCATTTCTTTGAAGGCTTTAAATTAAATCACTCTCATCCTTCTAAGGATTTTAAGAATTCTAGCTCATTTCTTTAATCTAACAAGAAATTTTAAAACTATGGATTCTCAAATTTTTTTTATATTTTTTTTTGCTACAAAAAAATTTAAGGTGAGAAAAGACTACCCCAGTCTAAGGCCAAGCCACACCGAAGCCTCTAAGAGGGATTGTTGGTAGAGGGAAACAAACCTAAACTTCCTAAAGCGAAGTATCCGATCTTTACTAATTCAACCAACCCGGTTGGCAAAATTCTTTATTTACTCAAATTATTTTCCGAATCCCGTATTCATACACACTGTTAGGGTAAACAAATCTTTTTGGGGACTGGAAGTCATAGAGGTACTTAAAATCTAAATTACTCTATTAATTTATAATTAGTAAATCTCTCAAGATTGTAACAATTTAGAGTGCCGGAGTGTAAATAGTTTTCAATTGTTTAAAACAGGGATGATTCCAATGGAGGACATCTCTACAAGGAAGATTACAAGTGGAGCTGGTGGAGACATCAGTAGCAGTTGTATTCCCGCAGTTACTGTGGATGACAAATTCAAAGTAGGGTTATAAATCAAACTAAGTTACTTAATTTCGGAATTAAATTACTCAAGTTCGACTTGTATTTAACTCATTAAAAGTACGTTTGAGATAAGTTTGTTATGTAACAAGTCAAACTTTAATACATTTTTTTTATTTAAATGAATTTCAAACGAATTTTAACTAAGCCTAATTCAAATAATTTAATTTTCTTAACATATATAAATTTATCAAACTAGTACACAATTTGAAACCCGATAAAATTATCAAATCAAGCTTCAAATTCATTACCCGGTCGGGCACGACTCATTTACAGACTCAGTTGGCAGTCGGAACAATCAAACAAGAAGAAGTTGAAAGTTGTACGTTGTCAGGAGCTGTATCGGGCTTTGAGCTGGTGTTAACGATAGGCCTATAGGCCTGACCTTCGCAAAAGTGAAAAAAGAAAAAGGTTCGATTCACTTATTAAAACATAGGATCGTCAGGCACAATATTCTCTATACACTCATGGGGGATAAAGACAGAGACAGAGAAAGAGAAAATTGATATTTTTAAGGTTACTAATTTTAATGTCTGAATCCCACAGAGGGAGGGGTTTTTATGAAGGTTAACCAATACAAAAGCTCCCTACAAGAAAATTGAAAAAAGGTGTCACGGAAATAGAATTATTTTACCCCACATGCTGAAAAACTGCCAAGATGAGTTTGAGATTGTTAACAAATGAAGAACCACAGCTAAAGCAATTTTTTGGGCCCAAAAAGTAATTTTCTTTTTTTTTGTTTTAAATTCATATTTCATCTAATTACCAGGGTTATCTAAACCCTGAAGGTTTCCAATATTGTCATCTTGCTGCCGAACGTACAGAGCATTATTATTCGACCATTCTTAAACACAAAAGGTAAAGAAGAAGCTTCTTTGAATTGCTTTATTAGAAATTTCTCTGCAAGAGACAAAAGCAAAAGAAACGAAATGCCTTCCCAAAAGTAAAATATGGTTAAATTAAAAGATCGATATTCGATTCTAAGCTTAATATACGGTTAAAGTTCGAAAGTTCTTGTACTCTTAACGTGCAAACTATTTTAAGCCACTTCAACTTTGTTCTTTCTAACTTTGTTGCTAATATAACTTTAAAGCCTAGAAGACAAGTTGTCTTGCCATGCATGGTAGCAGTGGAATTCGAGGAGGCAAGGTGGTTCTCATAACGGGGCTGCATGCAAATTTAGAAGAAAAGTGGTCATTCAAAGTAGCAGAGTCCAGTCAAATACGAAGTTAATTGAGACACTTGGTAACGTGTTATAACTTAATTTCATTTCACAAATTTTTTGTGTTTAACATAGCTGTTATTTATTTATTTTTGTCCTTTTATATTTTTATCATTTCATATATGTTAGCCTTACATATTTTTAAATTAAAAGTAGGTGACTATCTTTTAAACACCAGCTAATGTATTATCTACTGCTAAAAAAAATTTAATTAATGTAACACACATCAATTGATTTGTGAGGAACGACTGTCCTAACATTCCTCCTCTCTAAGATTACATATATCTAGATACATGAACAGCAAAAATAGTACTACTTGCACATCTCATCAGTGGTGAGGTACATTTTTGTTCTTTGTGCATAAGTTCATGTGTGATACTACAATGATTTGACACGTCTCGTTGTGTCATCCTATGACATCATTCTACTTACACCATCGTGCCACGTGCCATTGGGGGGGGGGGGGGGGGGGGTGTGTAGACGACCACGCATCTCAAGATATGCGATGTATAATCCTGTGCTTTGCGCGTCTCAAGATGCATGAAGGCCAAACTTACGCTTCCTGCGGGGCGTTATGATTTGAAGTCTTGTTATTCTATATATATATCGACATGGTGATTTTACATATAATAATTTTAATCTTTCTTCTCAATGAGAAATTGTACTATGACATCTGTTTGTGTATTAGTCGATGGATTTACGATTTCACTAAATTTTTGTTTCTAAAGTTCGAAGGCATAAGTTTTTTTTATCTACCGTCATTACCTACATATTGAGAAACACTCGTAAATTTTGTTGTTTGTTAGAAATGATTTAATTGTTTTGTTAGGTATGAATTAGAGTCTCTTTTAAATAATTCTTCTCTTTGTTTCGAGCCCCATTAGTCCCGACAGATTCAATAAATACCATCCCCTACTTGCTACATCAAAAAGCAAATCGTGACTAAATTAATTACTTCTTCAGAATGCTAAACTAATTAGTGTACGTTTGGATGTAGAATTTGTAATTACCGAAAATTTTAAAAAATGAATGGGTTAAGATAGCATGGAATAGAAATTCATTAATTTCAAAACTCATAGTTATTTTGACGGTCATGGCAATGGTTGCATCAATCAATGGTTATGTTTCGTCATAGTCAATAATCATTCTATTCTAAATTGTTTGATTTTCCAGAATTTTGGAGTGACAGTAGTTAAAACCTTCCTTTTGTTTTGAGGCTTTAAAATCCCTGTTATATATCTTTCTTCTAAGGATTTTGAGAATCCTAACTCGAGTTTCTTAGCTTTAAGCTAACAAGAGAATTTAAAACTAAGGTTTTTGTTTACTCATGAATTATTTTCCGAGTTCCACTTATTGATGCACGCTGGCTGGTAGGGTAAACAAATCTTTTTTGGGGGAGTGGAAAGGCATAGAGAAACTGAATATCTAATGACGCTATTAAATAATATTATTGCTAAATCTCTTAAGATTATAAAAATTTAGAGAGCCTGACTGTAAATAGTTTTCAATTGTTTAAATATCGGGATTTCGGCTTTTAATAGCAACGGCAGGTAAAAGGAGTTGATTTCAATGGAGGACGTCTCTAAAACAAGTGGAGCTGATGGGGCAAGCAGCAGCAGCAGTTGTGTACCAGCTGCCGTTACTATATTGGATGACAAATTGGAAATTGTAACTGATGCAGGAGCAAGGCCAAGTGACAGTATTCAAGTTTTGAAATATAGAATAGAGAAAGTTCCGCAGTTGTTTCGAAACAATGAAGAAAACAAGGGAGACTATGATCCTAAGCTAGTCTCCCTAGGTCCTTACCACCACGGCAAATCCGAGCTCCAGTTGGTGGAGAAGCTCAAGCCGATGGTGGCGAGACTCTTTTTGTCCAACTGCGGGAAGGACATGGATGAGTTGAAGCAGGAGGTCCGGTTGATGGTTGATGATCTTAGGAGTTGCTATGTTGAAGGTTCAACAGAGAAATATTGTGACGAGAAATTTGCTGAGATGATGCTCTTGGATGGTTGTTTCATTCTATCCATTATTACCCCGGTATCCGGATTTTTGCAGGTGATAGCGAGTGTAGGAAGATATTCGGCGGCTGTGTTTATGGGTGATATATTTATTCTGGAGAATCAACTCCCATTTCAAGTTCTTAAATTGTTAATGTGCTCAAAATTCAACGGCGATGAAGGGATGAAAAAGATCGACGCTTTTTTGGATTCTCGGGTTTATAAAGATATAAAGCCTGAGCCTAACGAAGCAACAAGAGAATGTGATCTTAGACCGCAGCCCCTTCATCTCCTTGAATTGTTCCGGATAAAATTGGTCTCAAGATCTGAAGTCAAGTCACAGGGGGATACACGGAAATCAAAATTTGAGGATAAGCATCGTATGGAGGAAATTATTTACTCTTTTCGTTCAGTGACCGAGCTCAAAGCGAAGGGGATTCACGTTTGTCCTGGCAGTACTCCATTCCTGGAGGACATTAAGTTCAAATCCAGCTACTTCTATGGACGGCTTGAACTTCCTCCTTTCTCTCTTTCTGAAATAGGAAAGCTAGTTAAATTAAACATGATCGCTTATGAATTGTGCCCAAACAGTCATAGCGACAGCGCAATGGTAGCTTACATAAATTTCATGAAATTACTCATTAACCACCCAGATGATGTGAAAGAGTTGCGGTCAAATCGTGTACTATTCAGCATCCTCGGTAGTGATGAAGAAGTGGTTAAGATGTTCAAAAATATCATTACTTATTCAACAGATGACTTTAGCATATACGACGAGGTTAAAGAGCGCATTCAGGAGCACTGTAATAGCAAGGCCAAGACATGGATGGCCGAATTTATTCACAATTATTTTAGCGGCCCATGGACCTTGATTGCTTTCCTCGCTGCAGCTTCTGGTCTTGCCTTGACTTTTATTCAGGCCTACTTTGCTATCTTCCCTCTGCCTTGCAAGTAGACGGATGGATGGGATGGAATGGAATGGATACCCATTTTCAGCTCTTTCAGGAAAGAGAACACAAGTAAAATTTCACCAGAGAGTCCATTTTCAGCTTCCTCTTTCTTTCATTGTGTATGTTTGTTTGTGCTTTACACGATTTTATGCCATTTCAGAGTGATTCGTGTTCCTTCAATTAATGCATCCTCCATTTTATTTCATGTTTTCAGAGTACATATTCTAGCATATGCATATGAACCCTCTTCTCACTATTTGCATGGGCCAAAAAAAAAAAAATGCTCACTATTGTTATGGCAGAAATACCGTCGCTAACACACCCCTTAGCGACGGTGCCGTCCCAAATAAGCTTCGTTTTTAATATATTTTTTTTTGTGCAACAGTTAGTTAATTGAGCCAAAGAAGAAGGAGATGAAGTTGTCAAGTTTGATCAATAGAGAGATGGCTTTATGAGGGTTAAAAATGAAAACCTTCTTTTTGTTGCCGATAGCCCTAGTTTGGCATGATCCAATTTTTCACATGCATAATTTTGTCCTAGTTCTAGATATTTGAGAACCGCATTCTTTGGGTTTTTTCTTGGGTTAGAAACCTAGTTTTTTCCGATGTTTAAAAACAATAAAAGAAACCTAGAAAAATTTGGGGTTTTTCTTGGATTAGAAACCTAGTTAAACTGAACCAACCCAATCTACTACCATTCTAATGTCCAACATGAGGATGGCAAAATGGCCGAAAGCGCTTAAAATTCTCAGCCCACCTCAACCCTATTAGGGCAGGTATGAGGTACGATTAAGGGGGGTGGAGGTGGGTTTGGTAGTAAATAATAAGAACTATGCTAGAGATTATTGTAATTAGAAGATAAAAGATAAATAAGAAGTAATTCACTGAAAACAAACTCTCACAATAAGAAGTTACATTTCTTTTACAGAAAAATTGCATTGGGAACATTAATTATTCAGCTGAATTACCGCTTAATATTGCTTCAAGAATTTTTTAATTTTTTTTTGGCTAAAAAGAAGAAAATAATTTGAAAGAGAAGAAAAACACTTCTTAGGGCATGCATTCTTTGTTATATGAGGATAAATTGGCGGAACTATTCTTAGACAATAGGGGCCATGCCCCCATATTTTAACAAAATTTCAGATAATTCTCATTAATCTTTAGTATTTTTACACTAAGAGGATACATTGGCCCCTCCAAAATTTTAGTATTTTGCCCTTTCACATTCCAAAATTCAAGAATTTTTTCCTTAACCCCAACAAAATTGAAAAATTTTTCCCTTAACTTTCTAAAATTTTAAAAATCTTTGCTTTAGTCTCTCAACAAGATTCAAAAAGTTCTATCTTAATCTTCTATAATTTAAGAATTTTCCTCTTAGCTGCTTAAAAAAATTAAATTTTTTTACCTTAATTGTCCATGGTCCCCTGACAAAATTTCTGGTTTAGTCCTTGCATAGCATGATAGCACCTTGTTCACATTTCTTTTTTTCATTAACCAAGACAAGGCAATTAGGTATGACCTTGTCCCATATCACACACATACTCTATGCATATCTCCCCTATCCTTTTATCAACATGTCAGTCATGAGAATCACATGCAGATAACTTTATTTTCTGTAATTTCTACATATGTTGCTTTATATTTTTTTTTAAAATAAAACGATAAGAGTAAAATTATTGTTATTGTCCAAAATCTAAATGGAGTTCAAAGTTAGAAGCCTGTACATTCTGTTGGTGAAAGAGCTCCAAGCCTCCACCCATGAAGGAAATTCAAACCTCTAAAGTTGTGTTTGGAATTCAGATTTGGTGATAAAAAAAAAAAAATGTGAAAGAAAAGAGAACAAAATAAAAATTCTTGCTTCCTTTTCTCTCACCTTTTCTTTTGTTTTTCCTTTGATAAATCGAGGTTCTAAACGCAAGAACTCTTTCTCAACATTGAGGGCAAACCTAGACTTTTGATATTAAAATTACGATAATTCATTTCCTTCATCATTCTATTAGTACCACGAACCACTACGTCCACATGGCAACTTCTCCTTTCAAATTTTTATAGATTTTATTTTTGTCTATAACTTTAAAAATATTTTTCAATTTGCCCTCCTAAAAGTTTATAAATTACCCCTCCATTTTTAAAAACACTACTTTGACCAACAATCTTAATAATATCTTTTAATTTGCTCCCTTGAGAATTGGGAATGCCCCATAAATACTTAATTTGCTTGAAAGACCCTTTATGTATTACATATATACCCTTATATAATTGTAAATGTATATGGATATCAAACCCTCTATTCTTACGAGAAAAAAAATTCACAAAAAACTCCACTAGAATAACGTGGTAGTGGCACTTTAAAAATATTGTGCCTAAATGGTGGTGTTTTGATTTTAAATGAAAAGATCACAAACAACCATATAATTTTATAAAAAATTTGTACAAAAATTCTGGTCGTATAACATTTTATTATAAAAAAAAAATTAGGTTGTTATTAATTTTTGCGCCCCAAATAAAATTTCTAGCTCTACCACTTCTCTGAAGGTGCTTACATTAGAAGCTGATCAAGCGACCTTGCCATATGATGATATGTTTCTCGCGATTTTAGAGGTTTTAAAGGAAAAAAAGAATATTGATAGTAATCATATATATATATATATATATAAGTTGTGTTTGTCCCTATAATTTAGCTTTCTCATACGTAGCACTCTAAATACTTTCATACTTTTTAAATATCACTTCACAGGGGTAATTGATTAGATAACTATTCAACTCACTTTCTTAGTGTTGTAAAATATATCTACTTAATGCAATACATAGATTAAATAAATATTCAACCCAATCTATTAGTGTTATAAGATATATATATATATATATATATGTATAAGATACGATATATCTACTCCATGCAATACCACCTAACAGTTGTTTGCATTCTTTAGGAGTTTTCTAACGTGTCCAGTATTAACTTAATATTTATTATTTAAGTTTATAAGGTTATGTAATTAGCTAAATTTTTTGCCACGTCTTATTTGATGTAATTTAGAGATTTGGGTTATTAATCACAAACATTTAAAACCGTTTTAAAACTTAATCATGCAAAGCTTGTGCTAAGAAAGTCTTGTATGATATATATTGGCTGATGAAGGGGACTTCAAGGGATCTCGAGGGCAAAAGCAGTGTGCTGGTTGCAAATCAAGATCTCGTGGGTTGTCGAGAGCAAAAACAGTAGGCATGCAAATTGGACATGACCTCACAGGATATTGCGGGATGTCGTGGAATATCGAGGGCAAAAACAGTGAGCACGCCAGAAATCTGGGATTGAGCTCACAGGATCCTTGTAGGTTCTCGAGGGATCGAGTTGCACCCGCGGGATCCTCGCGGGTTCTCGCGAGATCGAAGTGCGCGAAATCTGAATTTTCAGGAATTGCGCAGCTAAGATTTTTACGCCTATTTAAAGCCTAGCACACTTCCCCAAACGTTAATTGAGCTGCTGCTACTAAAAATATTTAGAGAAAAGTATTTTCTATTTTCCAAAGTGCTCAGAAACGTGTCTTAGCAACAATCTTCTTCAATCCAACTGAAGAGATCAAGAGTCTTGAAGGAGTTTAAGGTGCCAAATCCGTTCTAAGAGGATCTAAACCGTGGTCAAGCACGGAGATGATGAATCGTGGATACGAGCAAGATCCAAACAATCATTAGATCAAGGAGTTCATAGGTTTTGATTGTAAAGAATCTTGTAACCATCTGAACTACAAATAGTGCATGATCTTTGTCCGGAAAAAGGGACACATGATTTTTCTCCCTTTTAAGGGTTTCCACGGAAAAAGACTAGTGTGTTCTTGATTGAATGATTTCTTCTCTTTTTGTGTTTAGAAATATACAATATTTCAGATTGCCATTACATCATGATATAATATTGTAAGGTTTAGTCTCTTGGATGACTTAGCTTTCAAATGCGTGCTCGAGATATCCCAAGTGTAGGATGACAGAGTAGTATAACTCAAAAGTATGAGATCGATCCACAGGGAGTAGGTTACACAGAACCACAAGAACTAAGACACTTCTCTCAATTGCTCATGAAAATCCTCATGACTTGCTTCTAAAAAGAAAAGAAAAATCTGATTGGTTTGAAAAGGTGTATTTATCTAAACTAATATGAAATCAAGAGTAAATAACTTGGAAAAGATGTAGTTTTAAACTATTAGGAAAAAGGTCCCAAGATCAGTTGATCCAATTAATTGAGTCTCTTGAAATTTCGAAGGGGATAATTCAATAATATAAATCCTTCGACTATGTCGCCAGTCTCGGATTCGGAAGGTTTAGGGATAAAAATAAAGGTTCTTCAAAACTTTAACTTCTAGAATAAATCGGGTTGTTTGAATCAAGGACGAGTACCATTAATTGGCGCATCGCATATACTAAATATAGATTCACGCATAAACGTTACCGAACATAATCAAACATCTAAGTTTTCAAAAGTTTCTAGAACGAAGAAGAAAAAGACAGGATAACTAGAATATTTAACTTTAAAACTAAGAACGTACCTCCTTCGTTCATCCAAGATATTCAATTGATCTTTACTTTTGATCCTGAGATGAAAAGATTTAGCTATTCATCTCCATAGTATAAACACAATTGCATAAAAGTAGATTGAATATATTTAATGCAAACCTGAAAATCTGATTACAAGAATTGCGATGAACTATGAAAACTCTACTGAAAACAAGAATAATATCTATATCTACTGCTGCTACTACTCTTAAAACAATATGAAAAAAAGCTAACACTAAAAACAATAACAATCCCAGCTTTTATAGACTTCCAAGAATCTGCAAATCCGCAGGATCGTTCGAACGTCTGGGATATCATTCGAACGCATTTCGAACGAGAAATTTGCTCTCTATATCTTTCGAACCCGCTTTGGACCTGAACATGTCGTGAACCCATTTGACGTACCATTTGAACGCAACTGTGCACCGTTCGAACACCTTTCGAACGCCGAATCTAATTTAAAGCGAATTTGTTCTTTTTAAGCTAGGATTCTTGAAAACAAACATAAAACCAAATTAGTAACGAATTAGAATTAAAAATAACATAATTAAACCTATTCTAAGGGTAACAAATAACTAATTAAGGCATGTAGATTGCACTTTTAGAATACAATCACACCCCCCAACTAACCTTTTGCTAGTTCCTGGCAAAACACTAAGACCAAAAACATATCTCCATTTTCGTGGGAGTCACGAGTGCATTTAGCATATGCACCAAGCCTTTAATCCCCCAAGTTACTTCTAGCGGACAAGTGGTGTCTCGTGAGGGCTTATAGTGATGAATACCCACAAACATCTATCCATGTAATGTTAATACACTATTAAAGAAACCTGAAACATGTATTAACCTCATTCAAGTCAAATCTCAATCCACCAAGATCATGAGTCATTGTAAGGTAAAGGCATAAAGCATTAAAGAGAGGAAATCACATTAAAGTGTACTACCAACGATATATAACTCTAATGTCTTAAACTCATGCAATTATGTCCTTATGCTTTGATCCAAATCTAACAAGGCATGCACTCATTAAAAACACGAAGCACATGGGTCTCTCAATTGGAAGCTCGTCATAAGAGTAAATGTATAAGGCATGCAAAAGAGCAACTCTAATCATCAAAAACTGATAAATTGTAAGTGTATCGACTTGGCATAGCTTCATGAAAGAACATTTACGGTTTAAATAATAACTAGAGAATTGACATATGATGACTTATACTCAAAAGAATTGATAACTCATGTAATTCTGAATACACTAAGGCCATGTGAAAGAAGAGGCAAGAATGGGAAGAGAAGAAGAGATAATAGAACTCAACATATGCATTGCGCACTACACATGATGATCAATAAACACGCCATTCCAAATTCCTAACTTTGCAATAATATTGGACTTTTCAACTTCCTTCATTTCTTTATTGCTTTTTTTTTTCTTTACCTTCAATTTTTTTTTTCTTTTTTCACTTTTCAATTCCATACACTTTCAAATTCACAACTATAAAAGCAATGCACTAACTTTAGAATTTAGCATTAACAGACTTTTGAAACTTCTGTGTACATGAGTATCGAGAGAAATATATCAACATGACTGGCTCAAAGGAATGAAATGGCCTCAACGTAAAATCCAAAAAACATCAAGTCAAAACTTCAAAAGAGTATAAGATGTCCAGAACTCCAACTACTACTTAAAACGCAAATCGAAATCAAGTATAATGAAGCTATTGAATAAACGGAAGATCAATAAATTAACCTTGAGTAAATGTGTATCATTCTAAAAAGAAGATATATAAGCTTTAAAGCCCACACGGTATAAAATCTCCACCTTATAAGGTTACGCATGCATAAGAGAGAAACATCAAAATATCATATAACATACTAGTGCACAACAATGTAAGCTCTCTTTTATAATGGGTTTGTGACAAAAACTTATAGTGCACCACAACACAAAGGTGAATCGATAACAACTCAAACTCTGTCCAACGCATGACTCTAAATACCCTCAACATTGTAATCGCATTGACATGAACATAGATATGGTTCTCACCAAAAATCCTCATCGACACATCCATCATGAATAAGAACTACTAATCAATGCAAATACAAATAAATGTATTAAAGATACAAACCGTGATAACCAAATCATAAGATACTCAAACCTTTACCGAAGAACTCAAATGCCTGAAAAATAATCAACATACTGCAACACCTGAGACTGATCCATAAAACATGACAAGGTTTGAAGTATAATAAACAGGAATAACAAAATATTAGGCACATAAGCAAAATAGCACGAAGTATATATCCACTAATGTGCAACTGAGTTTTAGATACAAAAGATGATATGAACATGCAAAAACTGACACAATATCTAAACTCTACCCCTTATCATCCCGTCATCCCCAACAGGTGGTGGCTGCATCCGATGATCTATACGACGAACTAAAACCATCATCTGATCAAGGGTACCTTGCTGAGCACAGATACGGCCCTCTAACATAGTAACATGATCTATATGCTGCTCCTGTACTACTGCTTTCTCAATCATAGTAGCCTCAATCCTTTCAAGCACAAGTCCCTACTTAACAAGGGCCTGACTCTGCTGCTCTAATATGACACCATGTGCTACCAAAGTCTAAGAATGTTGCTCATGCCTCTTCAAAAGAAGCTGAATACTCGGAACTTGACCCGATTGCTGCTCTGGTTGTTATGCAGGCTGAACTCCCTCTACCTGCTGCTCAGGTGGAGGAGGTAAATGTCCCTCTAAACATCTCACACTCGATGCATCTATGATTGACAACTGCTGAACCTGAAGTAATCCTGGGATAACACCAACCCCGACCTCCTCTATCATATGGGTGAGAAGACAACCAAAAGGGATGGCCCCCTGAGCTCTAGGATGCGCAAACTCAATGTACAAAGCCATAAACATAAATCTCAAAAGATTAATAGTCCTACTCGTACCTATGGCCAAAAGAAAAGATGCTCACAACCAACTCACGTCAGTATGACGTGTGATCGGAATGAGTGAATGACATGAGAATAAAACAAAGGCCGGTAGCATGGTGCGAGTACCCTCACAGGCAACTACCGTTGACCTATCCACTGCGTCCCAGCAATGTATACCTCTGTAAATACAACATCAAAATCTAGTGCTCCCTGAGCCAGGTACCTAAATTGTGCCTCAGGAATTCTAGGCAGCTGATATATCTGAGTGAAAGTGCTTGGAGTGACTTTAATCTGATGCCCTTTAACCCATGACTCAATCACCTCCTGCCCTAGAGTGGTAATAGTCCTACTAATGTTCGTCATAAACTCGGCAAACAACATGAACACACAAGAACCCTGAAAACGAGCCAATGGGACCCACTGCCTAGTAATAAACTCCTCCTCCTATTGATAAATACTACCCCTAAAAGCATGGAGAGCAAACTGCCGCTTTTTAGGGTAGCCTTTCACACTCCAAATCTAAGTAAAGGCATCCGAGGCGGCCTCACTAATAAATCTCTCAACATCATATGCTCGGGGAGGCGGTAATGCCAAGCCCCGGCCTCTACCCCTACCAGCTCTACTGCCCTTGCCAGCCATGATAATACAAGGAGCTAAACTATCACAATACTCTAAAAATGTGGAACAGTGCACAAAGAAAGCTCAACAGTAATACCTAAGAAGGTAGGAATGGATGATAAAGTGCGGACGCAAACCCGTGCTCAAGCTTCGGTAGGGCCTTGCTATCTCAAAACTCCGAAAACTCTCAAATTCTCACTTGTTTGACGTTTGAAACGAGTTCAAACTCAAATTCGAATGCCCTAAATATAGAAATAAGTAGAGCGTTCGAAGGCCGTTCGAACGCATCCGTTCGAACTACTGTTTAATGCACTTTAAACGCATTTAATGGCCAGTGATAACGTCAACCGTTCGAAAGGACTCGAACGTATTATTAACCATTCGAACGATCAACCTAAAATTCAACAAAAAACAAACCAAAAAGAATAAAAACAGAAAAACCAAAAAAACCGAACACAAAGCAAAAATAGAGCTCTTCCCCCCCCCCCCCCCCCCCAAAAAAAAAAAAAAAAAAAACTAAAGATAGGCTAAGTCTTCGAGGCCTTAGAACATGAATGGACAGAGGGAAAAAAATGATCCAAAATAATATTACCAACGTAAAGTACCAAGATCAAAAGGTATGCGTCCACAATACTATGTAAAATAAATCACAAAACAACTAACGAGAATAAACGAAACCAGTTCCCTACACACTATAAAAATAGAGAAGAAAACATAGAGTCCAAGCTAAACAGCATCACGACTCCTCAGCTATTCGATCTTAGCCTTTAAGTCTTGAATCTGATAGTGCAAGTCCTCGAGAGAACGAGATGGACCATCAGCTTCTAGTGGTTGCTCAAAGGAAATGTCTACCCCAAAAATCGGATAGCCAGAATACTGAATAATGTCTTCAGGCAAAGTAGGGACTCGGGTAGCTCTCAGAAAGTCATTGATCAAGAGATCGAATGGCATAGGATCATATGGGAAACGGGATTCCATAATGGCCTTCAAAATAAGGTTCGGAAGATCAATAGCATATCCCTTACCAATAATATACAACCACACATAACGGGAGCGGTGTACTGTAGTGACAAAGCTCATCTTGAGAATGATCTTGGTGGTAACTATCAAGTTCAACATTTGGTACTTACGTTTCAAAGATGCCACCGGAATTGTAAACTGCAGCCAAGGAACAAAGGTAGTCTAAAGTTTTGTAAGAAGTTCCTTACTGGTAGGTGGAGAACGAAGGAATGGAAGATAATCAGGATGACAGGTGGATGGTAGGCGTAGGAGATGACAGACATCCTTTTTGGCAATGGTAATGGTGCAGCCCCTCACAGTAGAGGTCAAGACGAGCTCAGGATGAGAGGTATGAGACAAATACGAATATAACTCTCAGACCATATCAACATTCACAGCCCCTTCTCAGCCAAGTATATGAAACCATCCCCTATGTATGAAATCAGCTTTCAAAAAGTCATCTGCAAATTCGGATAAGTGGACACGACGCTCTATAAGGACTTCACGACCATTGAAATTTGACATGAACATTTTCCTCTCTCTTGAATTGGCAAACCGCTCAACTTCTATTCAACTCTGTTTACAACCCCTTTTGGATAACATGGTTCCAAGAGATGCCATTAAACGCGCGCAAAGAATGCTAAGGAAACTAGTTAAGAAAACCCTAGGAAAAACAAAACAAAACAAAACAAAGCAAAAACAAGACTCAATAAAAATAAAAAGAAAATCTAAAAAAAGACAAACAAAAGAAATATGAAAAATATGAAAACATAATAATAGAAGTAGAAATAAAATAACCTACAGAAAAATACAAGGTCTACAACTCGCTATCTAAAAAGAGCCTACGGATCAAGAGGGGGTGGATCCTTGAGATCCACATGTTCTACCTCACCCACAAATTTCTCAAGATAGGGCTTCAAACGATACCCATTGACTTTGAAAGTATTACTATTCTTGGGATTCTCAATTTCAATCGCCCCATGAGATGTAACACTCTGCACTACAAAAGGTCCAGATCAACAACTCTGAAGCTTACTCGGAAACAAATGTAACCGAGAATTGTATAGAAGAACCTTTTGACCCACCTCTAAAGATTTACAGATAATGTGTTGGTCATACAGGGTTTTCATCTTTGCTTTAGAGATTTTCGCGTTCTCATAAGCGTCATTCGTAATCTCATCGAGTTTATTAAGTTGCAATTTCCTTAGTGTCCCGGCCTTATCTAAATTTTTATTGAAATGGTGAATTGCCCAATAGGCGTTATGTTCTATTTCCACTGAAATGTGGCACGCCTTTTCATACACAAGCCTATATAGGGAAGACCTTAAAATGGTTTTATAAGCTGTCCTATAGGCCCATAAAGAATCTACTAACCTCAAGGACCAAGTCTTTCGATTAGGGTTCACAGTTTTTTCAAGGACTTGCTTAATCTCTCTATTTGCTAACTCAACTTGGCCTTGGGTTTAGGGGTGATAGGGTGTACCAACCTTATGTATCACTTCATACTTTTTCATCAAGAGACCTACAGGTCTATTGCAAAAGTGGGAGCCTCCATCACTAATTATGACTCGTGGCATACCAAACCTAGAAAAGATATGTTCTTTTAAGAACTTGATTACTACAGCATGATCATTGGTACGCGTCGGTATAACTTCTACCCACTTAGACACGTAGTCTATGGCCATTAAAATGTAAAGATACGCCCATGAACTAGGAAAGGGTCTCATGAAATCAATACCCCAACAATCAAAAACCTCAAGAATAATGATAGGGGGTAAGAGGCATCATGTGCCTCCTAGAAAGACTTCCTAGGTGTTAGCATTTATCACAAAATGTACAAAAGATGTGAATGCCTTTTAATATGGTGGGCTAATAGAAACCACTCTGCACGATCTTTGTTGTGGTCTTACGTGAAGAAAAATGCCCACCACATGCCTGTGAGTGACAGAACTCGATTATACTTTTCATCTCCTCGTCGGGAACACACCGACAAATCACTTGATTAGGACAGTATTTAAATAGATACAGATCCTCCCAAGAAAAATACCTCACATGTCTAAAGAATTTCTTCCTATCTATACTAGACCATTACGAGGGAATCCAACTGGTAGCTAAGTAGTTAGCTATGTCGGCATACCACGGTGTCATAGAATGAGTGATTGCATTACATAAAAGAGTTGCTCATCCGGAAAATGTTCATTGATTGGAAGAAGGTCTTGAGCATCCCCATTAGTAGGGAGCCTTGAGAGATGATCGACAACTATGTTTTTGACCCTCTTCTTATCTCTAATTTCTATATGGAACTCTTGCAGCAAAAGAATCCACTAGATGAGTCGCGGCTTTGTATCGGGTTTACTCAACAAATACTTAAGTGTTGAATGATTAGTGTATATGATAACTAATGATCCGACTAAGTATGACCTAAACTTATCTAATGCAAAAACCACGGCGAGAAGCTCTTTCTTTGTTATGGTATAATTCAATTGGGCTTCATTAAGGGTTTTGCTAACATAGTATATCACATAAGGTTTCTTATCGACCATTTTCCTTAAAACAGGCTCCACCGCATAATCATTCGTATCACACATTAACTCGAAAGGTAAAGACCAATCAAGTGATCTAATAATCAGTGCAGTGGTTAAAAGCCCTTCGAGCTTGTCAAAGGCTTCTTAGCATTGAGGTATCCACACAAATGGCACATCTTGTGAAATAAGGTGGCATAAAGGTCTCAAAATCGCACTAAACCCTTCCATGAAACACCGGTAGAATTTGGCATGCCTAAGAAAAGACCTAATGTCTTTGACACTTTTAGGGGTGGGAAGACGTTAGATTAACTCGACCTTGGATTGATCTACCTCTATCCCCTTGGTGGACACTATATGTCTAAGAACTATACCTTTGTGTTACCATGAAGTGACACTTCTCCAAATTGAGCATTAAATTGCTCACCTCGCATCTCTCCAAAACTCTCTCAAGTTGTTCTAGACAAGCCTCAAAAGTGTCCCCATAAACTAAGAAGTCATCCATGAACACTTTAAGGATCTTCTCAACCATGTCGTTGAAAATAAACATCATGCACCTTTGAAAAGTGGTCAGTGCATTACATAGGCCAACGAGCATTCTTGTGTAGGCATAGGTGCCAAAAGGGCACGTGAAGGTAATCTTATCTTGGTCCTCTAGTGTGACCTCTATTTGGTTATAGCCGGAATAACCATTTAGAAAACCATAAAATGCTCGGCCTGCTACTCATTCTAGGACTTGGTCGAAGAACAGAAGTGGGAAGTGATCTTTCTTAATGGCTGCATTGAGTCTGTAATAGTCTATGCACATTCTCCAACCTGTTTGAATCCTAGTAGGAACTAGTTCATTCAGCTCATTCTTCACTACTGTAACTCCCGACTTTTTAGGGACAACTTGGGTTGGACTAACCCATTTAGAATTAGAAATGGAGAATATGATACCCGCATCGAGAAGCTTTAGTACTTCTCCTCTAACGACCTCTTTCATATTTAGGTTCAAGCGTCTTTGCATTTAACGCATAGGTTTAGCCTCCTCCTCAAGATATATACGATGAGTACACATGAGCGGACTAATTCCTTGAAGGTTCGCTATAGTCCAACCTAAAGCCTTTCTATGACTTTTAAGCACTCTTAACAATGATTCCTTTTCGCCTTCAGACAAGCTAGAGGATATGACAACTGGATAGGATTCACCCTCACCTAAGAATACATTATTTAAGGTAGATGGTAAGGGCTTCCTCTCTGGAATGGGTGGATTCTGTTCAGACAGGACTGGTTTCATAACACTTAAGATAAGGGGTTCAAACACGGAGGTCCAATGACCTACTTGCATGCAAGGTTCACTCCCTTCCCCTACTCTATGTTGTCCCTAAAACTCATACACTCGGATTTCAGTTGGTCATTAGGCTCATTCCAAACTAGAGCCTTCTCAATAGGATCCTCTATAAACCCTTGGTTCATATGCTCCTGGACAATAGGCTCAATGAAGTCTACTTCCTCAATGTTCTCTACCTCCCCCCTTTGCTTACCCACTGTAAATATGTTCATCTCTAAGGTCATATTGCCAAAGGAAAGCTTAAGTAACCCATTCCTACAATGAATAATAACATTTGCAGTTGCAAGGAAGGGTCATTCTAGAATGACATGAATATAATGCTTAGAGGACTCGGCCTGTACTGGTTCGGTATCTAACACAATGAAGTCAACGGGGTAGTAGACATTGTCCACTTGAATAAGAACATCCTCTATGATTCCCCTAGGGACCTTAACCGAACAATCAGCCAACTCTAGCATTACTTGGGTAGGGCTCAATTCTCCTAGACCTGGTTCTTTATAAACAGAGTATGGAAGAAGATTCACACTAGAACCTAGGTCAATAAGGGCTTGATCGACTCTATGGCTTCCTATAATGCACGAATTATTAGGACAACCAAGGTCCTTGTACTTCGGCATGGTTTTACATTGAAGGATGACACTCTGGCTCTCATTCATCATCACTGTCTCTTTTACATGTAACTTCCTTTTCACAATACATAAGTCCTTCAAGAACTTGGCATAGGAAGGTATTTATTTGATGGCATCTAAGATAGGGATATTGACTTGAACATGTTTGAATACATTATAAATTTTAGAATTTAGAGACACTTTCCTAGGTTTAGTCAATTTATGTGGAAATGGGGCATATTTCAAATCTTCAATGCCCACATCTTCAGATGTATCACGTGATTTTTTCGACAGCTCAGAATTTTTCACATTTTCTTTTTCTTTATTATCCTCAGTTTTCGCACTTTCATTATTCCATTCACTCTCTCCTTTCCCTTGCTTATATCCTAACCCTACAGACTCATCATTTCTCCCTTGATTGTTTTTTTTAGGAGTGATGGTTTTATCTATTTGTTTTTCGCTCCTAAGGGTAGTGATGGCCTGAACCTGTTCATGTGTTGTGTCAACGTAATTTGCAGGTTTAGGGCTTGGTTGGGGTTGGGCCTAAAATCGCCCTTGTGTCTGTTGAGTCATCAACATCTTGTGGATGTCTTTGACTATCATGTTGGTCTCCCCTTATGATTGTTCCATATTTGTGACCCTATTCGTGAGTGATCTTAGGTCATTGGTCACTTCATTGTCTTTATTATTCCTCCTATCAGAAGGGTGATATTGTGCCGATTGAGATGCATATGGTTGTGGTATCGATTGTGTGAGATAGGTCACTGTTTGACCTTAGAAAGGTTACGGTGGTGCTTGAAAGGGTTGTGGGGTTGCTGGAAAGGTTGAGGGTTTTGCGGGCCCTCTTGTTTCCACCCAAAGTTTGGGTGATTCTTCCAACCCGGGTTGTATGTATTGGAGTAGGGGTTATTCCCACTCATCTGGTTTTAATACCCCCCCTGAAATTGGACAACCGTGTTTACTTGGCTGTGCAATACTTCCTTTACCCCTGGTATAACTAGATATAATGTAGTCTCATGGTCATGTGTATCACAAACTAAGCATGGTGAGGGTGTCTCAGCCGATACAATAGTGGTGGCTTTAGAAGTTTTCAAAGCCTCTAATTTGCGTGTGAGTAAAGTGACTCTAGCTTGTAAATCTTCTACTTCCCCTAATTGGTGTTTGGCTCCAAAATGTGTGGTGGGTTTGTGTATGGGGTTTTGAGTTCCCGTACTGGCCCAATCTAGGGCTATGTTAGCATTAACCCAATCTCTAGTCAATCCGGCAAGATAGTCGAAGTAATTATATGCCTCTGTGGGGTTCTTATCTAGATATATTTCTGCGCACATAGATTCTACAAACATCTTCAGTTAAGGGATCAATACATGTAAGCACCCCATTTTTGCCCGCTCGGCAATCTCCAGCCCGACCAGGATTCGGTTTCCAACATCACAACACATCCAGGCTCAAGATGAGCCTTTCAATCTCCAATCCAACCAGCTGGTCGCTTCTCAGGCCCACAAGGATCCGCTGAAGCCTTAAGCACCATTATTCCAGGCAGCTTTTCGAACCAGGCGGTCCCGGAAACCAACGCCATCCATGTAGCTTCCCGAGATCGGGCGATCTCAGAGACCAACACCTCATCAAAAATTCTAGACGGTTCACTTCTGGCGCCTGCTAGCCCGCCAATGTAGAATGTCCATCATTCGGTAGTTCTCCGGAACCAAGCGTTCTCGGAGACCAACACCACCCTTCCAGATAGCTTTCTAGGACCAGGCGTTCTCAAGAACCAACACCACCCCTACAGGTAGCTCTCTAAGATCAAGCGTTCTTAGAGACCAACACCGCACAGGTAGTTTTCTAAGACTGAGCGGTCTCGAAAACTAACACCTAGGTCAATACCGGCGCCTGCTAGCCCGACTCGGTGAAAAATGACCAAATATGCCCCTTGGGCCTCCAGGCACGTTTTGGGAAAGTTCAAAATCCCTCAAAACGATAAGTCCATCCTTCCACAATGTTATCAAACCATCAAGCGTCCCTTGCACGCCATTTGGTCCGAATCCGGTCCTATTCCGGCTCACTTTGGTCAAAATGACCATTTTGCCCCTGAACGACTCAACATGGCACAAACCCGGCTGAACGGCGACAGACTGTCTCGAAACCATCCCTGAACAGCCCTACACGCCTAACAAAATATACCAGACCATTCCTGACCATTTCCAGCCAATCCTGGTCAAAATGACCGTTTTGCCCCTAGAAGCCCAAAAATGCCCGAAAACAGCATCGGCCTTGGGATTTTGAGCGGAGGGTTCCACCACACATCCCTGTTTAAACCAAGGAACACCCTACGACACTAAACTCACATGACTCGATAAAAGTTCCCTAGAGCGTCTCACAGACGCTCCGCTTAAATTGTCTTTTCTCCCGATTCCCTGATTATATCCCACTGTCAACCTACTTGAGAAACGCGTAAGTCAGGGAATTCTCGAAAGCTCGTCCATAGATCTTTCCATCGATACGGTTCGATCGAATGGATCACTTCCCAAAGCCCTCCATCGTACGATGCAAAAACTATAACTTTCAGCAACCCCTGGAGCGTCTTGCAAACGCTCCACCAAGATTGAATTTTTTTTCGATTCCCTAATCAAAACGCACCGTCAAACGACTTGAGAAATGCGTAAATTTGGAAATTCTAGAAAGTATTTCCAGTGTACTTTCCATCGAAACGGTCCAATCGGATAGATCGCTTCTCGAAGGCCTCGATCACATCAAATGAAAACAGCCACTTTCGAACACCCACGGAGCGTATCACAGACGCTCCACAAAAGTCTCCTTTTTGGCACGCTTCCCAAGACGATATCCCACACTTCTGAACATAATTCAAACTCTTCGAAAATGTGAAAGTTCATCGGATGCACTAGGAGAATATCCCGAGTGAGACCGATTCCCCTGAAACCTTCCCGATTGGCCCAATTATTGAGGCAAAGTTTGGGCGATTCTTCCCGGTGATGGAGCGTATGCTAGATACGCTCAAATTTTGTACAGATCGATCGACTTTCGATCAACGGTTGAGATTTAATCAATACATAGGGTGCCACGTGTTATTCTGGCAATGGAACAGTACCTGCGCATGTTCTACATGCGCATGGTCTGTTCCAGATTGCCTATAAATAGAGGCCTCCCCCTTGCATATTCCAGGTCCAAAATTGATACGAAACTCTGTTGAAATCACTCCAGAACCTCGAATCTCCATATATATTCTCCCCCTCCAACACTTAGGCTAGATTCTATCCCTCCTGAGCCTATACACTCTACATACAAGGCCTCATACATACTTATACACTCCACTCTAGCCTCTCAAGCCCTCTTGAAGTCACTCAAACTCCAATCAAGACATCCATTGAAGACTATAAGAGTGTTAAAGGCAAAAGGTGGTATCCATTTTACATTTATGCTCTCCCCCACTCTTATCTTCTCCCTCCTAGCCTATTTAGGCTATTCTCTATTTTAACCCCATCTTCAACCCCCATTTCTTGCATACTTGAGCCAAGAGGGCTCTTAGATCATGCCTAGAGGAAAGCAAGTGAGAGGCACCGTGTAGGGGGACCTCTCACTAGCCTACTTTAAGATAGTATGGCCTAGGAGCCCCTTGTTTATGTGGTGTAGCCTAAAAGTCTTGTATGTAAATCATGACCCCTTGCATATTGCTATTTTGATCATGTTTTATGTGCTTGGCTTCATTTTATGTTTATTGTCATGCTCCACAATGCTTATATTGCTCTTAATTTTAGGCCATTTCCAAGCTCTATATTTCTTTCAAAAATTGTTCCAAGAGTTGGCCCCTTGAAGTCTAGGATGAGATCTTAGGAGTCATGTCTTAGAAAATCCCTCTCAACCCCCTAATTCATACTTTTGCATCATTGCATTTCAATTTGCATAAAAGTTACCTTCAAACTCTAATTTTTAAGGTTTCCATTCTCTTAAAGTTAGTGGTTAAAATGGCCCCATGGAACCATCTCTTGAGTGGTCTCCCTTTATATTGGCCATAGGAGCCCTAAATTGTTAGAATGGTTCCCTTTTTTCTTTATGATCGCCTAAGAATGATGTTCAAGATCTTTGATTTCTATGGTTCCTATTCTCTCAAGTTTAGTGGTTGGAATGGCCCCATGGAACCCTCTCTTGAGTGGCCTCCCCTTTGTTGGCCATATGAACCCTCTCTTGATGGAATGGTTCCCTTGAAAAAATGGTTTTCAAAATCCTTCTCCAAAGATGATTTCAAAAATGCATTCTCTCCATCCTTGCATCAAAAATGATTCTCCAAAAATTACCCCAACTATGTTGAATTTTAACCCCTTATACTCTTGTCAAGATATTGGTTATAATGGCCATAAGAAAACCTTCCTTGGAATAGTCTCCAATCACCATCCATATAAACCATACTCTTGGCTAGAGTCAAAATTTTCATGGAAATAATCTTCATAAAGATTGCCAACCAAAGTTCATTGCATATCATATTTTGCTTTCAAAACTTTTTCCAAGAATGCATCAAAACAACTTTCAAGACCATTCTCCAATGTAACCCTAGGTTAACTTGACCCTAGTTACCTAACCCTAGATTAACTTGACCCTAGTTACCTAACCCTAGGTTAACTTAACCCTAGTTACCAAACCCTAGGTTAACTCGACCCTAGTTATCTAACCCTAGGTTAACTTGACTCTAGTTACCTAACCCTAGGTTAACTTGACCCTAGTTGTCAAACCCTAGGTTAACTTGACCCTAGTTACCAAACCCTAGGTTAATTTGACCCTAGTTACCTAACCCTAGGTTAACTTGACCCTAGTTGACCAACCCTAGACCAACCCTATTTTGGTCAATACACTTCAAGGTTCCAACTCTTGAACCCCTTTTTCAAATGATCATTCAAACTTTCCAATTATCCTCCTAACTTATTCTTCCAAAACCTTCTATTCTCTTGATTTCAAAAAGACAACTCCATAAACTCCTCAAATGTTCTTACATTTCGTCTTCAAGACATTCCCAAAAATGCTTTCAAAGGGTCACAAACCTAAGGTGTCTCTAGCCCTCTCATGGTTAAGGATTCCAAGGACAAGTGATAAATCAAGAACAACCTCTAAGGTTGTCCATGTTAGGATTCCAAACACTTAGCCATTTTTAAAAACTACTTTCAAAAACTAATTCCTCAAAACATTCGAAAATCATGCCTCCAAGGTTTTCAAAATAAGATTTCAAAAACACTTTCAAGTTCTCTTAAGTCATGCCAAAGGGTTTTTCCAAAACTCCCTCAAGTTGATCCAAAAATGTTTTCAATAAACACTCCACCATTCAATTTCAAGTCAAAACTTCTAAGACCCCAAAGTGTCTTAAACTTTTCTAAAGACCTCAAAGTGTCTTAAACTTTTCCAAAGACCCCAAAGTGTCTTCAAACCTTCCAAAGGCCCTAATGCGCCTATTTTCCATCGGGCTCTTGCCCGAACTACGATTGACCTGATTCTCGCCAAATGAGATACGTAGGCAACCTAAAATGGTGCAGTCATAACTTTTATTTCAACCCCAATCCCTTTTTCCAAAAATTCCAATCAATTCAAAGTTTCTATTCTAAACTCTTTCAAAACCTCCATTATTTTCAAACTTCTTCCAAAACTTGCATCATGCATCATTCATCCAAAAAGTGATGACTAAAACCCTTTTTCAAAGTTCTAAAGTGGATATTAAGCGGACAATGGTAACCGGTTATTCTAGTGAGTGAATCAAGGGTGATCAGACATGTAGGTACCAAAAGGGCGGGGTAGGGTGATGATCTTAGGATATCTTCCCTACACGTAACCAACCCTCGAACCTTAGATTTTTGTTTTCGAAAGACCAAAATGGTGTTATTTTCAAAAAGGGCTTAAACATTCCAAAAGGTTGTCAAACAACCTATTTTCCTAAAAACCCTCTCTTGAGGGAGATTTCAAAAACCTTTTTCAAAAACTCAAAGTTTAATCTTCGGATTAACGCTTAGTTTTAGGTGCCCTGACTCACCTTTATCAAGTTAGGTGGCGACTCCTATTTTTCTAAAAAGCCCTTAGACAAATCAATTTTCAAACCTAGTCGCACTTGTCCTTTTAGAAGGACGAGTTCTAATGACAGAGTTCCGTGCTTTAGGGTCTCCGAGCCGAAAGAACATTGGACACCCAAAAACCGGGGCGCGACAATACAGAATAGAACATGTTTATAATGTGCCATTAAGGAAAACCATGATGTGGACATGCGAATAGTAGGTCCTTGAACCATTTCCAACATCGGAAAAAAGTCTACCACTATTCGGTGCAAATTGAAAGATGGCACATCACAGTGCCTCAGTATGATTTTCAAGGAAGAATGTTTTCAAGAACTCCCCTTGCAATGTATGCCATGAATGTAAGGACATACGCCTCACCGAATTAAACCACCTCTTGGCCTTGTCCTTTAGAGTGAATGGGAAGAGCTTTAACAATAAAACCTCTTGCGGACATGAATTATCTTGAAAGATGGAGCATGCATCCTCAAAGTCTTTAATATGCATGTATGGTTGCTCTAAGTCTACACCATAAAACTGGGATAAGGCTTGTAGCATTCCTGATTTAAGATTTAGAGTGGTTTGGTGTGCAGGAAGTACTATGGCAGAGGTAGGTGTTTGCCTTTAAGGGTTTGTGTAGTCTCTCATGGTAAGGCTTTGGACAGCCTCGTCCCCTTGGTTACTCCCTCTCTCGAGGTTGTCATTATTGCCATCGTTTATGTTTGCCATTGGGATGGGTCCTAAGTCAATAATCAAGGGAAAACTAGGTAAGTAGGTCTAGACAGAATGAGTGGGTGATGGAGTCAAATAACTGGGCGGAGGATTCCACAAAGGATCAATTTGAACAAGAAGTTTGTGAATATCTCTATAGTGATATGACATAAATATGCAATGCACACATTAGAGACTATTCGTGCTTCTGTAACAATCAATTCACAATTTGTCCTTCCTTCCCTCCAATCTCCGCATGAATATCAACTCTGTTGCCCACAAGGAATTTAAAAACAACCCAATCGATCCTCCAATCTCCACATATAAAGCAAAACCACCAATAAGCAATTAGCATGTAGCCTAACCGCCTCTAATTCCACCTCCTAACTAAAATATGCCTAGACCCCTAAAAAGAAGAAAAACAAACAAGATCCTAAAATTCTAACACAAAAAAGGATGGATGAAGTTACCGAATTAGCCTTAGCCAACGATTCCTTCGTAGTTGTAGGTAAATGGTGAAGCAGTCAACCAAATTTCACGTTGACTGAGGTTCGTGTTCTAGCACGCCTCTTGCGGTCACTTGTGCGAAAGCAAAGCTCCCTAGCACCAAAACTTTTACTCAGCCTCCAAATGTGTGCTTGAGATATCCCAAGTGTAGGATGGCAGAGTAGTATAACTCGGAAGTACGAGATCGATCCACAAGGAGCAGGTTACACAGAACCACAAGAACTAAGACATTTCTCTCAATTGCTCATGAAAATCCTAACGACTTGCTTCTAAAAAGAAAAGAAAAATATGATTGGTTTGAAAAAGGTGTATTTATCTAAACTAATTTGAAATCAAGAGTAAATAACTTGGAAAATATATAGTTTTAAACTATTAGGAAAAAGGTCCCAGGATCAGTCGATCCAATCAATTGCGTCTCTTGGAATTCCGAAGGAGATAATTCAATAACTCAAATCCTTCGACTACGTCGCGAGTCTCAGATTTGAAAGGTTTAGTGATAAAAATGAAGGTTCTTCAAAACTTCAACTTCTAGAATAAATCGGGTTGTTTGAATCAAGGACGAGTACCATTGATTCACACAGCGCATATACTGAATATAGATTCACGCATAAACGTTATCGAACATAATCAAACGTCCAGGTTTTTGAAAGTTTCTAGAATGAAGAAGAAGAAGACAGAATAACTAGAATATTTAACTTTAAAACCAAGAACGTACCTCCTTCGTTCATCCAAGATATTCAATTGATCTTCACTTTTGATCTCGAGATGAAAAGATTTAGCTACTTATCTCCATAGTATAAACACAATTGCATAAAAGTAAATTGAATATATTTAATGCAAACCTAAAAATCTGATTACAAGAATTGCGAAGAACTATGAAAACTCTACTAGAAACAAGAATAATATCTATATCTACTGCTGCTGCTACTCCTAAAACAATATGAAAAAACGCAAACACTAAAAACAACAACAATCCCAGCTTTTATAGGCTTCCAAGAATCTGTAAATCTGCAGGACCGTTCGAACGCCCGGGATACTGTTCGAATGCACCGGAAAACCATTCGAATGGTGCGTTGAACGCACTTCGAACGAAAAATTTGCTCTGTGTATCTTTCGAACGCGCTTCAGACCTAAACCTAACGTGAACTCGTTTGACGCACCGTTTAAACGCAACTGTGCACTGTTCGACAGCCCTTAAGGACCGTTCAAACGCCCTTCGAATGCCGAATCCAATTTAGCATGAATTTGTTCTTTTTAAGCTAGGATTCCTAAAAACAAACATAAAACTAAATTAGTAATGAATTAGGATTAAAAATAACATGATTAAACCTATTCTAAAGCTAGCAAATAACTAATTAAGGCATATAGATTGCACTTTTAGAGTACAATCATTGGATAAACCATAGAATAAGGCTAGGTTTTTCAATTGATATCAGAGGAGGACATTCAAAATTGTTTTTGATTTTCTAAAAGAGTGAGGTCCTAATTGCCTATGTCTATGGAATGGCCAAAGGAAGGTAGTTCTACCTCTTGACCCCCATTGCTTGATGGGACCAACATCCTTATTAAAAAGCTAAAATGAGGGCTTTTCATAAATTTATAGATGAACGTGTCTAGCAAACAGTTGTGAATGGCTGGACTCTACCCACAGTCACTACCGGTGAAGTGACAATCGTAAAAGCTATTGCAACTTGGGATAGAGTAGATTATGAGGAATATGGATGGAACAGCAAAGCAATAGATGATATCTATAACGGGATCACAGCAGAAGAGTTTCATAGAATCTCATACTGTGAACTCGCTAAAGAAACATGAGATATTTTATAGATCACCCATGAGGGAACTACTACTGTAAAAATTGCTAAGCTTTAGTGATTGACAACTGCCTTTGAAACTTTGAGAATGGAAGACGATGAAACATTTGATCAATTTTATTTTAAACTAAGTGACATCATCAACTCGAGTTTCAACCTCGGTGAACAAATCTCTACTTCAAAATTGTTCGAAAAAACCTGAGGTACTAGAGAGATTTTAAGCCAAGGTTATAGCCATAGAGGAAAGTAGGGATGTTAATGCCTTGAAAGTAAAAGACTTAGTAGGATCCTTGCAAACCTTTGAAGCAAATTTTTGTCAACCTCGAAAGAATAAAGGTGTTGCTTTAAACTTCATTAAAGAAAGAATTAATGAGGTAGATGATAGTGATTCTGATATGGGTATCGAGAAGGTAGCCTTGTTTGTAAAAAAGTTTAAAATTTTTTTCCATAAATGACAACAAGATCAATCTTCCTCATTTGATAAAACAAAAGGAAAACCTTTTGACAAAATGAAATTTGTAAGGAAACCATCTAATAAGTCTAGCCAAAAATAATGCTTCGAATGTCATGCCTTTGGGCATATTGCTACAGATTGTCCAAATAAAAAGAAAAACAAGGGAAGCAGAGTTTTGACAGTCACATGGAGTGATGAATTCGATAAGAAAGAGGAATCGGACGAAGATGATGAGTTTGAAAATTTCACAGCATTCATAGCATCTGCTTCTAAGTTAACCGAAGCTACATCTAAGATCTTTGAAACGAAAAAATCAGATGGTACAGTGGGATCTCTCAAAGAAGATGAGGAAGAATTAGATGATGAATATAATAGTGCATTGCAACGAGCACGTGATCAATTATACAAACAGTCATACAAACTTACCAATGTGAATGTCAAACTAGGTATGAAGTTGAAGAAGGCTCTGGAAAAAGTTGATTCCTTAAAAAAGGTGAATGTTGATGCTTAAGCAGAGATTAGGCAGTTGAAGAAACATTAAACAACCCTAACTGACAAAGTGAAGTTTCTCGAGAAGGATGCATTTGATAGAGATGGTTTTAAGAAGGCTCTTGAAGAAAAAATTTTGAAACTTAAAGCTGATCTCTCTAAGTCTATTCTGACATTCAAGAAGTACAAGGCTAATGCATCCACGATAGAGAAAATGTGTTTAAATCAAAAGCATTCTTGGGATACACGTTGTATTGGTTATGAGGCCAAACCTTCCAAGTCAAATCAACACCAATACAGTAAGCCCATCAAATTTGTTCATGAAGAAAGATATAATTCTCCTCAAAATCAAGGTAACCTTTCTTGTTTTGTACCTATCTATCACTATTGCGGTATAAGAGGTCACATTAGGCTATAATGTCATAAACTGTATGGATTACCTGTGGATTATGTTCAAACTCGTAGCTTTTAACACCTAGGTAGATCATACAATGTTTAGATGTCTAATAGATTTCATGTGTTGGCTAAGCAAAGAAATTTTACTAAACAGAATTTTCAAAGACATGTTCAGCCTCAACACTAAGGAAACTATATGGTAAGACCTGCGATTAAACATACCTCTAAGAAAGGTCAAAAGCCAAACCAACAATCATTCCTAAAGCAACTAAATGATAATCCTAAGATTGTATGGATAAGGAAAAATGACCTGAAAGGATATGTTATCCACACTACCCTAAAGGCTCACAGTTCTAATATATGGTATCTAGATAGTGGTTGCTCAAGGCACATGTGTGGTAATAGAGCTTATTTTGACACTGTGACTAAATGTGATGGAGGTTTAGTAAACTTTGGAGATGGCAACACCTCCAAAGTTGTAGAAAAAGGTAATATAAAATCTCAAGGGTTACCAAACCTCAATGATGTACTGCTAGTTAAGGGCTTAAAGGCTAATTTCATAAGCATCAATTAACTATGTGATGCACAACATCAAGTATAGTTTTCTAAAACTGAATGCTCTATCTTTGATAAAAAGGGTACTTGTGTTACGAAAGGTGTGCGTACTCTTGATAATTGCTATGGGATCACCTCAGACAGTGGTATTACTTGTAATTCTACCAAACTGGATGAGACTGGGCTGTGGCATCAAAGACTTGGCCATGTAAATTTTATTGATCTCTCTAGACTATCTAGTTCTAAACTCATCCGTGGAATTTTAAAACTTAGAAAAAGCACATAATGTGTTTGTGGACCTTGCCAATTGGGGAAGCAAGTTAAGTTTACGCACAAAAACTTTAAGCAGATTGCGACATCTAAATCTCTTGAACTTGTTCATATGGATCTTATAAGTCCTACTCAAATAAAGAGTATTGGAGGAAAGAAATATATTTTTGTGGCCATCGATAATTTTTCTAGATTCACTTGGATTGATTTTATTTGAGAAAAATCTAAAACCTTCTCTGTGTTTAGAGCTCTTTGTCTGAAAGTATAGGTAGAGAAGGGCACAAAAATCTGATTTTGAATTTTCAAATTAGCCATTCTGCATGCTTTAGTTCACACAGATGATGCACTTGATAAGTACTATGATTCAGATAGTTCACCTTCTGGGGATTTGGAGAAGGAGAATAACGAGAAGAGGGATGATGTGTGACCTACATGGACAACACTAAAGATGAACTTGGAATCATTCTAGAATCATCATTCAGAGTAAAACTAAATCATCCATTGGACCAAGTGATTGGAGATGTCATAGAACCAATGAAGATAAGGCGTCAAGTAAGAAATGAGGTAAACTACTTGTGCTATACCTCTTCTTTGGAACCTAAAAATATGAAAGAAGCCTTAATTAATGAGCATTGGATAATTGCTATGCATGAAGAATTAGGTCAATTTGAGCATAATGATGTTTGGACCCTTGTGCCTAGACCTAATAATGTGAATGTGATAGGTACTAAATGGATATTTAAGAATAAATATGATGTGTATGGCATTATCACTAGAAACAAGGCTAGACTTGTAGCACAGGGCTAACTCAAATTGAAGGAATAGACTTTGATGAGACCTTTACGCCTATTGTAAGGTTGGAGTCTATTCACATCTTACTTGCCATTGCTTGTCATCTAGGCTTTAGACTTCATTAAATGGATATGAAAAGTGCTTTTCTGAATGACATTCTTTAAGAAGAAGTCTATGTTAAACAATCCAAAGGGTTTAAGGATCTTAAGCATCCTGACCATGTGTACAAGCTTAAGTAAGCTTTGTATAAGTTGAAACAAGCTCCTCGAGCTTGGTATGAGAGGTTGACTACTTTTCTGCTAGAGTCTGGCTTTTCTCGAGGGGGAGTTGATAAAACACTATTTATAAAGAAGGAATTTGTAAGCACCCCATTTTTGCCCGCTCGGCAATCTCTGGCCTGAACGGATGTAGTCTTCAAACACCACAACACATGCAAGTTTAGGATGAGCCTTTCAATCTCCAATCCATTCAATTGGTCTCTTCTTGGGCTCACAAAGGCTTGCTGAAGCCATAAGCACCATTATTCCAGGCAGCTTTCCAGACCGGGCGGTCTCGGAAACCAATGCCATCCAAGTAGCTTCCCAAGATCGGGCGATCTCGGGGACTAACACCTTGTCAAAATTCCAGACGGTTCACTTCTGGCACCTGCTAGCCTGCCAATGTAGAATTTTCGTCATTCGGTAGTTCTCCAGGACCAGGCGCTCTCGGAGACCAACACCACCCTCACAGCTAGCTTTCTAAGACCGGGCATTCTCAGGAACCAAGACCACCCTACAGGTAGCTCTCTAAGACCAGGCATTCTTTGAGACCAACACCACACAGGTAGTTTTTCGAGAACAGGCAGTCTCGGGAACTAACACCTAGGTCAACACTGGCGCCTGCTAGCCCGACTCGGTGAAAAATGACCAAACTTGCCCCTTGGGCCTCTAGACGCATTTTGGAAAAGTTCAAAATCCCTCAAAATGATAAGTCCACCTTTCCAAAATGTTACTAAACTGTTAGGCGTCCCCCGCACGCCATTCAGTCCAATTCCGACTCACTCCGGTTAAAATGACCATTTTGCCCCTGAACACGTCAACACTGCACAAATCCCGCCGAACGGTAAAAGACTCTCCCAAAACCATCTCTGAACAACCATACACGCTTAACACAACACACCAAACCATTCCCAACTATTTCCAACCAATCCTGGCTAAAATGACCATCTTGTCCCTAGCAATCCAAACATGCCCCGAAACAGCACCGGTTCTAGGATTTCGAGCAAAGGGTTTCACCATACACCCTTGTTTAACCCGAGGAGGACCCTACGACATTAACCGCTCACGACTCGATAAAAGTTCCTTGGAACGTCTCGTAGACGCTCCACCTAAATTGTTTCTTCTCTCGATTCCCTGGTCATAACGCACCGTCAAATGACTTGAGAAATGCATAAATTAGGGAATTCCCGACAGCTCGTTCGTAGATTTTTCCATCGATACGGCTTGATCGGATAGATCGCTTCCTGAAGCCCTCCATCGTACGGTGCAAAAACTACAACTTTCAACAACCCCTGGAGCGTCTCGCAGATGCTCCGCCAAGGTTGACTTTTTCTCCAATTCCCTAATCAAGATGCACTGTCAAACAACTTGAGAAATGCGTAAATCTAGGAGTTCCCGAGAGTATTTCCAGAATACTTTCCACTACTACGGTCCGATCGAAAAGATCGCTTCCCGAAGACCTTGATCATGCAATACGAAAACAGCTACTTTCGAACATCCTCGGAGTGTATCACAGACGCTTCGCAAACATGTCCTTTTTTGTACACTTCTCAAGACGATATCCCACGCTTCCAAACATAATTTAAACTTTCTAAAAGCATAAAAGTTCACGAGAAACCCCAATAAAACACCGTGGGTGCAACCGATTCTTTCGAAACCTTCCTGGTTTGCACAATTATCGAGGCAAAGTTTGGACGAACCTTCCCGATGATGGAGCGTATGCTACATGCGCTCAAATTTTGATCAGATCGACCAACTTTCGATCAACAGTCGAGATTTAACCAGTAAACTGGGTGCCACGTGGCGTTCTGCCAGTGGAATAGTACCCGCGCAAGTAGCACATGCGCCTGTGTAAATTTTACACAGGCGCATGTCCTACATGCGCCAGTGTTCGAAAGTTTTGCCTATAAATAGAGGCCTCCCGCTTTACATATTCTAGGTCCAAAATTGATACGAAGCCCTGCTGAAATTGCTCTAAAATCTTGAATCCTTACATATATATTTTATTGTACTCCAACCATGCGCAAGCTCTCTTTTCTCCCACCAACTTCCTACAAATGAGCTGAAATGGGCCTTCAATTTTTGTTCTGAAGTTTGCACAATACATGAAACAAATTTGGGCTGAAGTTTGTACAAAATATAGAGCAAGTTTGGGCTTATAGTGAATCATCTTTTAGCCTCTTCTTGGATTTGAAATGGGGCAGATTTGGGGCACTTCTTTGAACCAAAATTTGCTTCAATCTTTGACTCAATTTCACTTCAATTCTTTGCTCCAAATCCCGGCCTGGAAGATCTCTGAAATACTTCATTTAAGCTTTATAAATCTATCAAAATATTAAACCAAACTTCATTACCAAAGGCACACAAAACTATTATGTGAAACAAAATAAACGAATAAATACATATGAAAAACTATAAATTTAATGACAATTTTGATGTACAATCACTTGTCCATAGTTTCCTTTTTGGCATGTTTTGTTCTCCGTGCTTCCTTTGTCAATTTTCTTCCAAAAAAGGGGGAGAATCTTTTATACTACTACTTCTGATGGTTTTACCATTCTTATCTCTATCTCTTTTGCAATTAATTGGGTTGATTGTTTGCTTGTAGTATATGCAGGGATGATACAAAGTGCTTGTGATTGGAGTTTCATTGTATTTTCCAGTTATTTCCCTGTAATGTGTCTTGTAATATAGGGTTTCGGTCACGAAATTACCAAAGGGGGAGATTGTAAGATTATGTAATTGGCTAAATTTTGTCTCACATCTTATTTGATGTAATTTGAGGATTTGGGTTATCAATCACAAGCATTTAGAAAGGTTTTGAAACTTATTCATGCAAAGCTCGTGCTAAAAGAGTCTTATATGATACATATTGGCTGATGAAATGAATTTCGAGGGATGTCGATAGATTTCAAGGGATCTTAAGGCCAATAACAGTGGACTAGTTGTAAATCAAGACCTCGCGGGATGTCGCGAGATGTCGAGGGCAAAAACAGTGGGCATGCAAATTGGACATAACCTCGCAGGATGTTGAGGGCAAAAATAGTGAGCACGCTAGAAATCTGGGATTGAGCTTATGGGATCATTGCGGGTTCTCAAGGGATCGAGGTGTACCTTACAGGATCGAGGTGCACGACATCTGAATTCTTGGGAATCGCGCCACTAGGGTTTTTGCACCTGTTTAAAGCTTAGCACACTTCCTCAGACGTTGATTGAGCCGCTGCTACTAAAAATATCCAAAGAAAAGTATTTTCTATCTTCCATAAAGCTCAGAAACGTGTCTTAACAACAATTTTCTTCAACCTAATTGAAGAGAGCAAGAGTCTTGAAGGAGTTTAAGCCGCCAAATCTATTCTAAAGGGATCTAAACGGTGGTTAACCACAGAAACGGTGAATCGTGGATACGAGCAAAATCCAAATAATCATTAGATCAAGGAGTTGATAGGTTTTGATTGTAAAGAATCTTGTAACCGTCTGAACTACAAATAGTGCATAATCTGGCACGTGATTTTTCTCTCATTTAAGGGTTTTCAAGGTAAAAAAACTGGTGTATTCTTAATTGAATAGTTTGTTCTCTTTTTGTGTTTGGAAGTATACAATATTGCTCATTGTCATTACATCTTGACCTAATATTGTAGAGTTTAGTGTCCTAGACAAACCATAGACTAAGGCTCGGTTTTTCAAAGTTTAACAAAAAAACAAATTTAATCAAGTGATTATAATTCCCTATCTAAAAAAAAAGGTTATTATAGTTAAATAAAGTACCACATATATATCTACTTTAACTTTTTAGGGAGACGGTAAGATTATGCTACAGCCTACAAGTGTTTGAGTCTTATTAAACTACCCCATAGTATAACATATATTGTAATATAACTTTTTTTTGTTACTTTAGAATGAATATAGTAATATATTATTAAACAATGGAATATATATATAGTAATATATATTATTTGTGAACTTTTGAAATTAAATTGATTTTTGCTTCTTGAAACAAGAGTGAAAAAAAAAACAATGGAAAGCATTTGAAAGCCCCGCGTTTTCTATTAGTCATAACATTATTTAATAGTTTACTATAAGTATATTCATGTTTTGATTTTTTTTTTTTTTCATGTGGAGTATGGAAAAAGAATGTGAAGATATACATGTTTAAAGCTACTTTTAGTTTTTCATAATATTTTATTATCATAAAACAAATTAGCATTATCTATTTTAATATTTTTATTGTTAATTTGAGTAAGCCTTACTTTCTCGTGCATTGCACGGGTTAACATCAAGTTACTTATAATAATGGATGCTGCCGAAAAAGAATGTAAAACAGTGATATTGTAGCCAGGAATGTATGAATTATTGCACATAATATTACGACCAAATACAAATAGAAATAAATAAAGAAGATGCACTGATGAGAGAAGAAAATCAACACATATATTCCAGCATGGAAATGGAAAAAGGTTGCTGTGTTCTATATAAATTTCGTAGGTACTACAATAATCACACCACCCAAAGCTAGGGGATATACCAGGAGCAACAATCTTTCTTTCCACCTTTAATACATTAGTCTTTCAGAAACACCCTCAGAAAAAGAGGGTCACCCACCAAAGAAATTAAGAATTTCTTGGAGGAACCGTACACCATCTTTGCCTCTCTTTTGCTTTTCAACTTACGAAAAATGGATTAAGCAAGTCGAGTTTACGTAGGCGTCACTGCTGATGAAGATTATAATCCCATTATTAATTTTCCAGATAACAAAATATTTTCATCAAATTACATACCATATATGGCTATTTTGCTCTACCAGTACACTCCATGTATCTCTTATATTAGGTAAACTAGCTGCTGGATAAAAGCTACGATATTTATATAAAATGTCCATGTTTGAGGGCATTAATGCCAAGATCACTAGCCAAATTTTGCTCTACCAGTACACTCCATCCTTTTTTTTTTTTTTTTTTTTGTTAAAATGGTGAGTCATGAAGATGGTAAGAAGCTTCATTAGAGTATAGCAAGTTGAATATTTCTTGATAAGGTACATATAAATAAAGCCTTTGATTTCACTATTCTATACTATATATTATAGCAGAATGTTATAAGGTCTTTGCTTTTCAAAATTCCAATTTAATTTCTACAGAATTTCTATTTTTTGTAATACTAAAATACCGTATGTTGCAATTTGATTAGTTTGTTAAAACCTCTCACTAATAGAATTATATATAGTATATAGATGGACCTTTAATTCTTATTATATATTTTCTAAAGTCACTCTCTTAAAATTTCTAGAAATTAAATTTTTTGTAATATTAGAATAACATTGTTACAATTTGATTGGTTAACAAAAATAATTTTGTTACTTTCCTAAAATCTTACATCTATTTCCAAATTCAAACTATTAGATATTTCTTAAAGTCACTCCCTTAAATTTATGAAAATTCAAATATATAGTAATAATGACATGAAACTTATTACTTTAATTTATCCAGACTAACATAATGTGTATTTATAGCAATATGTAGTTGGGTCTTTAATGTTGAAAAGACCTAAAACGATTTTCTTAGTTTTTTAAAATTTTAAATTACTAATACTAAATTTGTTATAATGGTGTAGGTTTAACCATAAAATATAGAAAATTTTACTTTTTTCATGATTAATAAATCTTTACTAAAATCTCATCTTATTTTGAAATTTTTTACATAAATTCAAAATATTGGTATTCTTATTTCTAAATTTTCGTAGGTTCTTCCCTTAAAATTTAGGAAGTCCTTCATTTAATTTGAAACTGTGAAATTTTCTATTAAAATCCCTTTAGTTTTTTTTTAGAAGAACAAATCTATCTATACTATATATTATAGAAATTGGTTGTTGGGGTGAACTTTTTAAAATTTTTGAATAATTATTATATATCTCATAATAGTATTGATCTAAGCATAAAATCCCAATCCAATTTTTACAAAATTTTTATTTTTTGTAATATTAAAATATCACATGTTGCAATTTGATTGGTTAGCTAAAACCTCTCACTAATGGAATTATATATAGTATATAGATGGACATTTAATTCCTATTATATGTTTCCTAAAGTTAATCTTAAAATTTCTAGAAATTAAATTTTTGGTAATATTTGGATAACATTGTTACAATTTGATTGGTTAACAAATATAATTTATTACTTTCCTAAAATCTTACTTTAACAATAAGTTTTGATATATTATTATGCTATGTAGACTAACCTAATGTGCATTTATAATAATACGTTGTTGGGTCTTTAATGTTGAAAGACCTAAAATGATTTTCTTAGTTTTTTAAAAATTTTAAATTACTAATACTAAATGTATTATAATAGTGTAGGTTTAACCATAAGATATAAAAAAAAGTTTACTTTTTTCATGATTAATAAATCTTTACTAAAATCTCATCTTATTTTGGGAAAGTTTTACATAAAATTCAAAATATTTGTATTCTTATTTTAAATTTTTGTTACGTTCTTCTCTTATAATTTAGGAAGTCCTTCATTTAATTCAAAACTATTAAATTTTCTATTCAAATCCCTTTAGTTTTTTCTTAGAAGGACAAATCTCTGTATATTATATATTATAGCAATTAGTTGTTGGGTGAACTTTTTAAATTTTTAAATAATCATATTATATATTTCATAATAGTATTGATCTAAGCATAAAATATAAAAATATTTACCTTCTATTTATAATTAGTAAATATTTAATGAAATTGAAGTAACCTAGCTAAATCAAATCTCCTTAACTTAATATTTTAAAATATTTTTTTAGGTAATTTTTATTTTTAAGTAGCTATATGTGCATTATAAGGTAAAAAAAAAAAAAAAAAATACTTTAGAATATTCACAATGAAACTTAGTTTCTTATTACACGTTTAGGTTTTTGGTTTATTATAATCAACTTTTGATTTCTAACATTAAGACTATATTATATTATTATAATTTAGTTGAATCATATTATTAGTGTATAAATTGATAACTTATTTTCATAAAATTTTTACAGTTAGTATATATTATTTTCACTCTGTGCACAGCATGAGTTCATGCTAGTTGATATATTACTGATGAATGAAGGAAATCTAGGGTTGTAGGACTGTAATTAGAGCAGGGGAGAGAAAAAATGAGAATGCTAACAATGTAGGGATCCATGCGGGCTACATGGCTGTTCTTTCACTCAACAATGCTTGCAGCAAATTAGCAATCTTTAGCCTTAGAATAGGGAAAAGGGTATAGTTAAAGAAAGTTATAGATGAGAAAAGTGGGAGTAACAATTGTGCAAAAGACAGAGAGCCATGGATGAGAAGTGGACAAGTTCACCATAAGTGAATTGAGACCCAACCAAAAGAAAAGAAAGCTGAAATGAAAAAAATTGTAAATTCCTTGCTCTTTCTTGGTTAGGTTAAGGAAATTATTTAACAATGCTTAAGAAATCCATCTTTTGATTAATTATCAATAAGAAAACAAATTAACAGGCACAATTAATTTCATTTATGTATTATTGTTTTTACCTCAACAAATACAATATCCAAAAAATTTGATCCAAGTTCAAGATATTGGAGAATATCATTCTTTAGGCTTGGTCTTGGGTTCGTAACCTATGATGCCACGTGACACACCACATCTCTCTCTGTCTCTCTTTTTTTCTTTTTTTTTTTTTGTCACTTATGTTATGTTTAAATCAGGAATTTGATGATGCAAAATAAAAGTAAAAGAAAAATGTGAGAGAAAAGAGAACAAAATTTTTTTTTATTTTATTGTTTTTTCCTTCACTTTTTATCTTTTTCTTTACTTTGCCCTTGATAAATTTAAGTTCTAAACACAATTAAAGTATGTCTGGCATTAAAAGAGATATACATAAATATGGCGGACCTGGGTATGATCATTGTTTTGCAGGGATGATACCTTAGTAATTTCTCGATTTGATTATGATTGTATTTTATGTTTTCTTAGTTGTATACATGTACATAAATGTATAAATATATAGCTTTGATTTCTCTCATCAATTTACTCTTTCATTTGAAAATTTTAGTCTTGTGATATTTTTTTTTTCTCCCGATTATATGATTATACGCCCGAGATTAGCAAGACGAGGTGGGGTGGGAATAAAGGGAGTCCATCAAGGTCGAGGGCTGGGATGGGGATACTCGGATCAGAGGCCGGGCAAGAGCAAGGGAAAGGGATACCTTGACGGTTCTAGTTTGAGAGAGAGGAACGCTATTTCATACCTATCACGTTGCCATCCTAAGTCCAAAATTATAATCAAATAGGAAGTTTCTTGTATTAAAAGCCCTTTTTAATAAACTTGATTCTTCAATAAATTAAATATTGACCTACTAAACTTATTGGGCTTGTGAATTTTTAGGTTATAGGTTTAATTTTGAATGGTCTTCAAATACTTATGTGCCTGTTGCCCAAATTTTATAATAAAAATATGTTTCATGTAAATATAATTAAATAGGAACTCTAACTAGACCAACACAAATTATATTTGCTCTACTTTGATTCAATTTAAATGGTTGGATCATAAGTTACGAAATTTAAGAACAAACTATTGGTCAATTTAATTTTTGGTCAAGTGTGAACAAAGTCAACTTAAATTGAGTTAAGCCCCTAACAACAAAAGTTGTCTTGCTGTTGAATAAAAACAGAATTTGTGTTTCAATTTAGAGTTCATTTTAAAAACACACTGAAATAATATAAAATACAATCATGAAGCTAAACTAATTTTTTTTTCTTTCAAAACACTTTCAAGAAAAATGTTAAACCAAAAAAAGACACCAAACCCTAGCATTGGGAATAAGGTTAGATATATTTTCATTTTGGCACGATTATGGGATCAGCAATGAGAGGTGAAGCTTCATAATATTATTATTATTATTATTATTATTATTATCTCCTTATGTTCTCTAAGCACTACTAGCACTATATAGTTGGAAGTAGGTGATTGGATGCACCGATATCAGATGCAACTGCAGAGGCATGGCGTGGTTTCTCCTTGCTGTGCCACGTGGCTCTGTCGTTGCGTCCGTACGTACGAACAAAGAAAAAAATACTTTCCAACTACTCTGTAATTTGGCGCCTTATGTGACCGTTTACCGTAGAAAGGTTCTTCCAGGTGTATCCCTATCTTTTCCTTAATTCCGTTTAAAGAGAACTAAAGTTTTCAGAGAATTTCGACGTTGAAAAATAGAAATAGAAGATTAGTCAGAATAATTAAAAAATTAGTATCTTAAATTATAATAAAGGAGTTGAGATAATTATGGATAATAGTACAGACCATGGTAAGTAAATACGCGAACGGCAAAAGAATAGTACATAATACTTATACATTTAATATAATTTTTTTAAAAAAATATGATAATAAAATTCAACATACAAACATGAGAATGTTAAAAATACGAATTTATTATTATTCAGGTATTATATGAACATTAGTTAAAAAGTCAGAACAAAAAATATGGTAACAGTTATTAGCAATTAAAAAATATGATAACAAAAATCAGTATAAAAATATGACAACATTAAAAATACAAATTTATTATTATCAGGGTATCATATGAACATTAATTAAAAAGTTGAGAACAAAAAATATGGTAACATTTATAAGTAATTTCTTCATATATGTGTTAATAGGCAATATTTTTATCCCACATATGTTATTTTTTAAAATAATAATATTAACAAATAGCTAAATTAAGTGGTAGATAATATATTTTATTTTATTATTTCAATACTTGATATAAGAATGCATTAATTTATTATTTTTAATTTTTAATTTAATATTTGGAGTATTAATAAGAAGTTATAAAAAAAAGTATGTTTAATAATTTAAATATTCCAAGTATTAGAAAAATATTAAATATTCCAAGTACTATTATAATTATATATTAAGAATATAATTAATAATATGCCATAGTTATATTAAATCATATCTAATTTTTAATCTAATTTTTTTTCAAAAGTATAATACGTAAAATATTTAATACGTGTACTGTATGGTTTAACTCAAAAAAACGAGCATTTTTAATTAAGTTTCAAATATGAATGAAAAATAATAAAAAAATTATTTATATATATATATATATATATATATATGTATTGATATTAGTACGAATATTTACTAATTAAGGTAAAGACTATAAAAACAACAAAAGAAAAGGAGAAAGAGAGAAATGGGTTTTCCTAGAAAATGTAAAGAGCACCACAGGATGATCACATTTACTTACTTGATACTTTGAATATTACAACTCAATGTCATGAAAAATCTATGTGAATTAATTGTGTCATCAAGAAACAATAATAGTATTAAAATGCCAGTGCTCCTCTCTTTTTTTATTTTTATATATTTTTACTTTTGCTCTTTCTTGGTATCGGTAATAACTAATGCTCTCCAATCCCATCTTACTTTATCCACCTAGTCCCTTTCTTTAGTTGGCCCAAAACCTTGTTAGATCAAACTTCTTATCTAAATATTATGTTTATTAAATATATGTAGCTATTTAGGTCTTTTGTTACGTAACTAATTTATAGAATAATTATACTTTATCCCTTTGTGGTATGAGCAAAAATTATTTGACTTCATATTGTTTAAAAATAAATACACAAGTCTTGTGGTTTAGAATTAACTGTAAAATGAATTAAAATCGTTAAAATTAACGGCAATTCTGTCACAAGGTGTTTTCGTCATTTCATCTCTTCAAAATGAAACATCAATTTTACACTTTTATATCAAAATAAATAATAGTCCTTTGTAGTGGCATTTTTGTTATTTTTCTAAATCTGTTACGGTTCTATTTATTTTTTAAATAAGTCTAAATCATAAGTAAGTTATATGTTTACTTTTGACCTACATAAAGGTCATTTGATTTTTGCTAAAACTATAAGAGATAAAATATAATTATTCCTTAATTTATTAATACCTAAAGAGGAGAAAAAACCAGTGAGAAAGTATAGTACCTTTATTTTTAGATACTACTTTTGTTATGATTCTTATTTTGATGACTCACGTTATTATACTGATTGGTATTACTAGTCAATCACATCATATCAAATACATGTATTGAAATTATAATTGCTATGGCAAACCATACGTTAGTGAGTAGTTAGAAAAAATTTCTCTTTAATTTTAAATGATTGGATTTCAACACATACATTTGGTAAAATGTGATTGACTTGTGAAATCAGGTAAGCATGATAACGTGATATCAATACAGTACAAAATATCAAAGCCAAATGCATGTTGTTATAGGATCGGTTTGCATAGTTTGCTAACTAAACATAGGATATATAGTCATAACTACAAGCCAATCACATTACCATGCTAAAAAAACGAAGCTTTTAATGAACAATATTCTCTATACTTAAGGGGTAAAGACACACAATGAATGTGTGTGAGAGGGAGAAAGAGAGAGAGAGTTAAGTCAAGTGAAGAAAGGGCGAGAACTATCGTTAAGTTTTGATTGTTAGAGAGAGAGGGCTTTTGTCAAGGTTAACAAACGCAAACCTTCTTTGCCGTTCCGTTTTTATCGCTTTTTTGTTCTAATAACAAGGTAGGCTTCAAAACAACTTTTTCTTTTTTTTTTAGTACAAGTTGCTTTCCATCTCGAACGCGACTCGCAAGGGGCGCTCTGATTGCTTTTTATAAAGTCGCCCTTTTTCGTTTGTACATCTTTGTTTCTCCCATATGTTCCATTGCTCAACAACCTACAAAAAGTAGGTTGAAATTAGTTCTGGATTAAAGTTGGTAGAAAAGTTTTTACCAAAATTTAAAAATTTGACTAAAAATTTGAAACTGATAAAACGTACACTGAACAGTTAAAAAAGAAACTTTATTGATGTATGAAATTAACCGGCTGAATATTTCTTGTTAAGGTAGTTAAGGCTTAATAGAAGTATTAATTTACAAACCCAAGATTTTAAGAGACTACCAATGTAATAAGATGAAACACAAGTATTTCTTGTTAACATATTTATAAATCATCAACGAGAATAACAATCACCTAAAAATATAGATTTGACTATCATTTGTGATTTGGGTTAGCGATTTTACATTGACATAACTCCGCTGACAATTTGACTGCATGACATGTAATGGGTAGTGTTGTTGAACTGTGGTTCTATTTGTTGTAGGGATGGCAATTTGACTTCTGTTTTACCTCACCCCTAATAGTACGCATTTGAGGTATGAATAAAAAGGTTAGAAGTGTGTTATGGGGAAGAAAATAAAACTTGAAGCAGGTTTGGGGCGGAGTAAGGTTTAGGTCTCCCACTAACCCGTCATGATGTTAAATACCTTTACTATATACTAATAATAAATAATAATATAATATCATGTAATTAGCTAAATTTTGTGACATGTCTTATTCCTTATAATTTGGAGTGTTGGAGTGTCTATCGCAAGCATTCGGAATGTTTTTAATATCTATTTATTCGAGCTCGTACTAAGAGAGTCTTAAATGATACATGAAGTGAGTGTTTTTTGGACTTCGATTGACGTCGATATAAGATATAGATTAGGTATAAATCTATTTGGAATTTCGATAGAGTTCGAGAGTAGAAGAAGCAGATTGGATGTAAATCCATTGGGACGTCGCCAAACCTCGTGAGATCTCGATAGAAGAAACAGTGAAGCCCTAATTTGAGGATTTCGATCTCACTAAATCTCGCAGCCGCGAGATGCGCGAGATTCTAAACCTAAGAAAGCACGCCGCTCTTATTTTTGGCCTACTTATATATTGTGGCATGCCTTTCAAAGTCCAAGAAGTGAGCCGCTATTCAAAACATACAAAGGAAAAGTTCTCTAAACATTTTAATGCTCACTATTGGCTCTTAGCAACAAATCATCTTCAACATCAATGAAGAGGATTGAAGTCTTGAAGGAGTTCAAGACGTGAACTACGTACTAAGTCAAGTCAACCTAGTGATCGAGGACTCAAGCACAGTAACTGTGTATCGAAGAGTCGAGCAAGTTCAAGTCAAACTAATGATCGAGAAGTCAATTCAGGATTAGGTTATAAGTAATCTTGTAACCATTTGACATTAGTTTTTAGTGCATAATTTTTGTCCGGTTTGACAAAATATTATATGTTAATTGCATGATTGGTTTGTTCATTTACTTATCATTGATATACGTTGTGATTGCACATAGTTATAGTCATACTTACTCTAGGGTAGTAATTAAGAATTGTACTAAGAACTTCTGGTAGTAATTAAAAAAAAGCCGGGCGTCAATTTATGAAGTTAGATGATACAATTCTTAGTACGAAGACTTATAAAAGAGTTTTTTCTTATTCTAGGTTTGCAATCAGGTGGATCAACGAATATATAGCAGTGATGCTACCTAAGTACTTTCTTAATTTGATTATGATTGTCTTCTATATAACTGGGAGAAATAAGAGTGGTATAAATCATCTCAAAATAAGTTGGATGGTGGGATTACCTTTGGCACTCAATTCAACAGTAGTAAATATATGGGATCCCATCCTATCCTATCTCTAATCTCATATCAACCAAACATCCCATCTTATCCTATCCCTAATCTCATAACAACCAAACATCTAATGAGACTAGATTGTGGTACAAAATAGTCTAGGAATCGGATGTCCCGGGTCCTGATCCTATCAATGAAACAAACACAGCCTATGTAATTTATATAGCAAACACACGTGCTTCTCCCTCTGAATAACTTTTCCTTTTTTTCCTCTCTCTTTTGTTTAAAAATTATTTTTTTGGGGGGGGGGGATATATGACTTCTATAAACAAGAATAAAGATTAATTAAAATTTTAAAAGTTTATGAAATTATTATTCTACATTATTTTGAAGAAAAAAAAAACTTGTGAGGCAATGATAATGGTAAAGAGCACAAAATAATGAAAGAAAAGGAGAAAGAGAGACAGTTGTATGAGTATCGTCAAAAAAATCCAAACAACACCACAAGATGAGTTTTATTTTCTTGATACTTTGAATAATACGACTAAATGTCATAAAATTATGTATGGCTAATCAGGTTAATTAATTGTGCCACCAATTAGAATCAACTATCGTATCAAAATGCACTGTACCCATTCGTTTTTATTACTTTAATAAAAAAAATGAAAGATAAATAATACTATAGGATTAAGAGGGTGGTAATAGGTAATAAGTAATACCTGATATGATGGGGATTACTTATACTACATCTGGTTAGGATGGAATTATAATGGAGATAAAGAAATATTATTTTATCAAAATATCATATTAAAAATAAAAAAATTAATAGAAAAATTAATTTTAAACTATAATTTGGCTATTTAATATTATATTAATGTGTTATAATAATCGAAGAATAAAAATGTCATTTTAGAGTTTATCCAATGGGAGGGGATAAGTAATACCACATCCCCCATGGTATTACTTATCTCCAATGTAGGGGATTAATAGTCCAGAGGGATAACTAATCCCATACAATTTTTTTTTTGCCAAACATGGGTTTTATGAGACTCACGGGATAGCTAATCCAATTCCCCACTTTTATCCCTCAACTAAACCTAGCCTTAAAACGTTGACTAATTCAGCTAAGGGTCTTGCTAAATATTAAGTTTATTCAAGACTTTTTATGAGTTACTATGGACTTACTATTCAAAAAATATCAAAATTATGTAATATATATGACGTTCAAATTAAGAAAGGGAAAGAGGTACCGTTGTTAAGGTTTGTTGCCACAGAGAGAGGGCGTTTATGAAGAGTAACAAAAGCAAATCCTTCTAAGAAAATTGAATTTTTTTTTTTTTTGGGTGCTCAAAAACTGCTGCTATAGAGTATACTAGTGCCACAAATACTTTTGCTAAGACTTCTCCAACTAATGAAGAAAAGTCGGCATACTTGCATTGTGAATACTTTGCAATATATTTTCCTATTGTAGGCATGTTTACAACATTAATTATTAATGTTTATAAGTGCCACAAAAAAAAATTTACAACATGCTTTTTGTGGTGAAAACGCTAATGCTGGCCATTCACAACACTTTTTGTTGAAAGCGTTGAGAAACAAGTTGACTATTGGCGACGTGTTTTGTCAAAGCGTCGTGAAAGGCATAACACATTTTCGCACAACTACTGTCTTAGTGCCAAAAGAGAATTATTCTATGGCACTTCCTGGAAAAACTGTCGAGATAAATTTGAGATTTTTTAAAAATTTCCCTAAAGCAATTTTTGGGCCAAAAAAATACTTTCATAATTTTTGTTTTAAATTCAGATAAAATTGTCACTATTGCCATCTTGCTGGAGTAAGTACAAAGCAATTTATATATGACACAATTAGCTATTATTTATATTTTTCAAAATGTACGGGTACAGTTGGATGATGATCGATTCTCTTAATTTTCAGTTACTATTTGAATGGTATGTTAGACCATTGATCGAGAGAAAAGTAAAAGCACTATTGGCAGCTGTGGTGTCCTTTTACAAAATATACCTTGCTCTCTGCTAGCTAGCTAAGATGGCTGCTCTCTCTGAAAATTATCAATATTTTTATATTCAATTCCTTTCCCATCCATATGCTTCAGCTATTAAATCAAAATAATATAGTTTTCAAAAATTATATTTTTTATTCGATTCTTCTAGACGAATACGAATCAATAGAGCTCTTTATGAGACCTCTGTATTTGCGAGTACACTCTAACTTATTAAAAAGTAATAGTTAAATCTTGAAGAGTAATCTGTTACTAATCTATTGCATTGGGTCACATCAGAGAGATAGAAATCTACTCTCAAGAATAATTACTACACGTCTGTGTTGACAAGTTTTTTTTTTTTCTATTTTTTATTTTTTAGTTTATTTTACTGAATTATATTTGACAATACTAGATTTATGTGAGTAGAATTACAATTTTAAACCTGGTTTTACAGCGCTAAGCATAAAATATAATTAAATTAAAAGGATCACTATTCGATTCTAAGCTTAATACATGGTTAGAGGATCAATATACTTTAAGCCATTTCAACCTTGTTCTTCTAACTTTGTTGCTAATATAAATTCAAAGCCTAGAAGATAAATTGCGCCATGCACGATATCGGTAAAATTCGAGGCAAGGTGGTTCCCATGGCAAAGCTGCATGCATGCAGATTGAGATGAGTACGCAGTAGTCCGTCAAGCTAACAGAGGCTAATCAACTACGAAGTTGGGACACTTGGTGACACATTGTAACATAATTTTATTTCACTAATTTTTTTATTAATTTATATTTAATATGTTGTTGTTTTTTTTTTGTCATTTATATTTTTGTCGTTAATTCCATGTGCGTTAGAGTATAGCCACCGCGAGATCTACATGACAGACACAAGACAAGACACAAGTTGTTAGATATTATGTAGGTTTAGTGAGCATCGTGCCGAATTTCTCTACCATTTTCTTTTTTTTTTACTTGGCCAATAAGTTTGCTCGGTACTAGCTGCTTGACTGGGAAATTTCTTTGGATAACAATATTTTGTTTTGTAGATGAGAAATTGTAGGATGATATATGTTCGTCATGGTGATAGATTTTCGTAGTTTTTGTTTCTGAATTTCAATGGCATAAGTTATTTCATCTAATGCATAATGTTGTTTGTTAGAAAATATGTTTTGGGCTTATAAATCTTTTCTTGTGCCTAAATATAAAATATTTGAAAGTACAAATTACATTTTGTCTCCATGTAGTTTGTCGTGGATTTAATTTTGGTCAGTGTACGTAGTCTAAATTGCAACACATTAAACCACATTTCCATTAGGTTCAATTGTCAACTCCAATCAAGAATTTTATCCAATTTATAGGAAACTAAAGTGATATTCATTTCAAACTATAGGGTGTGAAATATAATTTATCCAATTTAAAAAGAATAATCTTATATTGTAATTAACTTATTGTTTGTGAGATTTATATATGTATGTCCTATACTTATGTTAAAAGGTATGTTAGAGTTTACTTGGATGAAGATTTCATAATTACTGAAAATTTTCAAAATCAAGGGATTTAAGATAGAATGAGATAGAAATTCATTCATTTCAAAATTCACTGTTTGGATGAGTTAATAAATTAATAAGTTCATGAAATTTGTGATAACAATCATTGCAGTAGAGTCATGGTGGTAGCTAAACCTAATAGAGTACTGTAGTACTATTGATCATGCTCCAAAAAAGGTAGCAATGGCAACAATTGTTATGTTTAGTTAGGGTCAATAATCACTTTATTCTCAACCATTTGATTTCAGGAATTTTGAAAGACAAATTAAAATCTTCTTTTCTTTTGAGGCTTTAAATTAAATCCCTCTTCTCCCAAGGATTTAGAGAATCCTAGTTTATCATTTTCACCTAACAAGCGACTTTAAAACTAAGGATTCTCAAATTCTTTATTTACTTATAAATCAGTTTGGGGAGTGGAAGTCATAGAGAAACTTTTAGCATCTGAAGACTCTAGATGCTAATTTGTTGATTTCAATGGATCTGTTGAATAATAATTTGTTAATTTCTCTAGATTATAACCATGGAGGTGATTTCAATGGAGGAGAAGGTTCCAAGTGGAGCTGATGGGGCAAGCAGCAGCGTCAGTTGTATACCTGCCCTTGCCGTGGACGACAAGTTGGAAGTCGTAACAGATGCAGGTGGAAGGCAGAGTGAAAATAATCAAAATTTGAAATATAGAATAGAGAAAGCTCCACAGCTATTTCGAAACAATGAACAGAACAAGGGAGATTATGATCCTAAGATAGTCTCCCTAGGTCCTTACCACCATGGTGAGTCCGAGCTTCAGTTGGTGGAGAACCTCAAGCCGATGGTGGCGAGGCTGTTCTTTCCAGACCGCTCTAAGGACATTGATGAAATCAAGGAGGAGGTTTGGTTGATGGTTGATAATGCTAGAAGTAGCTACGTTGAGGTTCAACAGAGAAATATTGCGACTAGAAATTTGCTGAGATGATGTTCTTGGATGGTTGTTTCATTCTGTCATTCATTGAGTATTTCACCGCCTCAAATAAGGAGGAATCCGGATTTTTTCAGGTAAAAGAACGCTTAGGCGGCTATTCGTATATTTTAGTTTACACCGACATATTTATTCTGGAGAATCAACTGTCATTTCAAGTTCTCAAGTTGCTAATGAGCTTCAAATTCAAAGGCGACGAAGGGATGAAAAAGACCGACGCTTTTATTGAATATCAGGTTTACGGTGACCTACAGCCTGATCAGGATAAAGAATTAGAAAAAGCCTGTGATCTCACAGAGCAGCCCCTTCATCTCCTCGAATTGCTCCGGATAAAATTGGCCTCCAAATCACATCTCAAACCAAATGGGGACAAAAAACGGAAATCTAAGCGCCAAGCTACGTATAGTATGAAGGAACTTATTTACTCTTTTCGTTCTGCAAGCGAGCTTCGAGCAAAAGGGGTCCATTTTTGGCCTAGCAATACTCCATTCCTGGAAGACATTAAGTTCAAATCTAGTTACTTCTATGGACAGCTTGAACTTCCTCCTCTCTTTGTCTCGGAAGTAGACAAGCTTATTACACTAAACATTATAGCGTACGAATTGTGCCCGAACAGTCATAGCCACCGAGTCGTGACAGCTTACACAAACTTCATGAAATCGCTCATCAACCACCCGGATGATGTGAAAGAGTTGCGGTCGAAGCAAATACTATTCAGCACTCTTGGTAGCGACGAAGAAGTGGTTAAAATGTACCACGAGGTGAAACAGAGCATTCAGCAGCACTATAATAGCAAGGCCAAGTCTTGGATGGCCGAATTGAATCACAATTATTTTAGCGGCCCATGGACCTTCATTGCTTTCCTCGCTGCAGCTTCTGGTATAGCATTGACTTTTGTTCAGGCCTACTTCGCCGTCTTCCCTCGTCCTACAGACAAGTAGATCGATGGATTGAACACAAGTGAAATTTCAGATTCATCTTTTTTTTTCTTTCATTGTGTTTGTTTGTGATTTACTTGATTTTTGCTATTTCAGTGTGATTCGTGTTCCTTCAATTTATGCATCCTCCATTTTATTTCCAACGCTTTGGACAACATAGAATAAGCCTATTTTTTTAAGATGATATTGTAAAACAGTACAAACAATCTTCATTATTTCTAATGTCTTCATTTTAAGTTCCTTGCTTTGAACAACATAGACAAAGAAATGTCCCTGTATAGGATTAACGTTCCTTGCTATGGAATATACCTGCATTCCGTTTCAAAACTGGAAATGCATTCAAAGTGCCTAAGAAACCCAAAAGCATCTAGTATTTTTGACAACAGAGCAACAGCGGGTCGGGGTGGCTAAAACTATGGTCACGAATAATATTTGCGACAACATGGCGGCAACAATGACAGCCACGACAAACTTACCATTGCTAAAATCAGGGTTGCAAAAAAATTATTGCGACACGTGGGGACAGCTATGAGAGTGATGACAAACTTATGGTCCCTTAATATTTGCGACAACATGGTGGCAACAATGACAGTGACGACAAAGTTACCGCAGCTAAAATCAAAGTTGCAAATAATATTTGTGACGACATGCCGACAACGAGGAGAGTTGACTAAAATTTCACTGTCGCTAAAATTAGGGTTGCAAATAATATTGGCGATAACAATGAGAGTGACAACAAAATTACCATCACCAAAACATTAAAGCAATGTTTAAATCAAGAATTTGGATATGAAAAAAAGAAGATATGAAAAAAGTAAGAGAAAAAATAACAAAAAATTTTTTTTATTTTATTCTCTTTTCTTTAACCTTTTTATTTTCTTTCGCTTTTTTCTTGATAAATAGGCGTTACAAACACAGCCTAAGAAGAAAAGATTATTTGTGATGACAGAAATATTATCTCTGACACACCTTCTGACGACAAGATTCCTCTGTTGCTAATAAATTTCTTCTTTTAATACTTTTTTGCGATGGTAAATTTGCCAACGCTGGGGGTGGGGTTATTTTGGTCCCAGTTCAAGATATTTGACAACCGCATTCTTTGGGTTCAGTTTGAAACCTAGTTAAATTGAACCAACCCAATCTACAATAATACTAATGTCCAGCATAGGGATGGCAAAATAGCCAAGCTCTTAAACTTCTCAACCCACCCCAACCCAAAATGGCCAATTAGAACTATGCAATAGATGATTGTAAATATAGGATAAATAACAAATAAAAACTAATTCATTGAAAATAAATCTCAAAAAAAAGTTATTTTTTATATAAAAAATTGCATTGGCAAATTAATTGTTCAGCTGACTTGCATCTTAATATTGCTTCAAGAAAATTGGTTTTTTTTTTTTGCTGTGAAGAAGCAAGATACATCTTAAGACATGATTGCACCCTTTGCAGTATAATTTCTTGTAAGCAAATTTTGATTGAGGGTGGATTATTTCCTATGGGTGAAGCCGAACAGGTTATTGAAATACTCTCACTACAATTGTTAAAAAATACTAAAACTATCAGTTATGTAAATAGCTAGAATGTTGCAAATAATAAACTACAGTTGAAAAATAAAATATGGTATTCTTATATACCATGTATTTAGATCTTGGATTTGTGGAGAGAAGAAAATAAAATAAATAACATAAAATAATAATAAAAATTTGCAGTAATATTTGGAAATCTTCCATAGCAACTTGTTCACAAAAAACTTTTTTTTTTTTTTTTGCCAAATGTGAAAATTAACCAAAACAAGACAATTAGGCAACTTTGTCCTGCATCACAGATTTATTTATGTCTGAATGCAATTTTTATCGACACGATCAGTGATGAGAGTCATATGCAGATAACTTTATTTTCTATAATTTCTAAAATGATTGCTTTATATTTTTCCTTAATAAAACTATGAGAGTAAAACTATTGTTGTTGTCTAAAATCTAAATGGAGTTCCAGAAGCCTGTATCTGCTGGCCACAGACCTCCAAGCGTCCAACCACGAAGGAAATTGAAACCTGTAAATGAACTCTCTGTTAACACTGAGGTGCTTCGATTAGAAGCTGCCGTATCGGGATATGCTTCTCATGATTTTAGAGGTTTAAAGGAAAAAGAATGATAATACTAATTACCAGTAATAATGGATGCTGCCACAAAGAGATATAGGAATAATTACATTTTATTGCTCTGGGTTTAAACAAAAATCACATGATTTCTTATAGTTTAAAAGTGACTATATTAATCTCATGTGGTTTGGACTCAACTTCAATATGTATGAAAACCGTTAGGTGGTGTCTAGATTAAGGATTTAGTGATGAAGAAACAAAAAGGAAAAGGAAAAGGAAAATGTGAGACAAAAGAAAACAAAAATTTTCTTTCATTTTGCTTTCTTTTTTCTCACAACCTTTTCTTTTCTTTTGTTTTTATCTTGATAAATCTAGATTTCAAACACAACATTAGAGTGTTTGCATATAACAATTATATGAATTGTTGAACCACATAAAGGACATGTGATTTTCACTTAAACTATAAAAATAAAAAAAGTACAATGTAATTACTCCAAGAATATAACTATTATATGAATTGTTGCATATAATATTGCAACCAAATACAATAGAAATACATAAATAAAAAAAGATGCACAGATGCAAAGAAGAAACATCAAAACAATACAACATGAAAATAGAAAAACGGGCTGTGTTTTATTTAAACTTCATGATCAATTGTACAATAAACGTACCACCCAAAGTTAGGTGATATACCAGGAGCAACAATCTCTCTCTCAACCTTTAATACAAAAGTCCTTCAGAAACACCCTTACAAAAAGAGGGCCACCCACCAAAGAAACCAAGAACTTCTTGAAGTAACCGTACCCCATCTTTGCCTCTCTTTAGCTTTTCAACCTACGAAAGATGGATTAAAGCGAGGTGAATTTATATAGGCTTCAAAGTTGATGAAAACCATAATCCCAGTATTAATTTTCCAGATAACAAAATATTTTTATCAAATTACATACCATATATGGCTATTTTGCTGTACCAATGCACTCCATGTTTCTCTTATATATATTAAGCTAGCTTGCTGGATAAAAGCTACGATATTTATATAAAATGTCCATGTTTGAGGGCATTAATGCCAAGATCACTAGCCAAATTTTGCAGGTTCATGATTATGATTTGAAATTACGAGCCCGACCACTATATAAAATTATAATATCAATTGGTTTACCAAATTGACAATATATTTCACGTAAAAAAAATTCTATTTATAAGCAAACTCTTTTGCCAAGTAAAGCATTCAAAATTTTGGTTTTGAAATTTCACCCAAATTAAAATTTTTCTACTTTTGAGCAAACTTGTTTGCCAAGTAAAAAATTTATTTAGTTGAATTAATATCACGTGATCTTTTTGGAATTAGTCTGTATGTCTAATTAATAGAAATACGCACTATGCATGAGATCACTGCAATTAAAATGTAAAAAGTAATAAAAAGTAATTCATTGAAAATGAATCTCACAAAAAGAAATTATTTTTTGAAAAAAAAATTGCATTTGGGAAATTAGTTATTTTAGCTGAATTATAACGTTATATTGCTTCATGAAAAATAAGAAAAGGAGAATTTCGAAGAGAAGAAATGTACATCTAATATAAGGCATGAATTCTCTGTAGTTTGACTTCTTATAAGTCCATAAAATAGTCAATTAGAGAATTGAAAATTGCCTTTCGATTAAGATTGGATACATGACGCTATTAATAATCTTTATGTTACCTTTTATTACAAATGGCTGGACGCATTGGGTTCTTGTCCGAACACTTGACTGGTTGACTCAACTCGGAATGATATCTTTATTTTGATTAAAACATGACCAGAATAATTTTGAAACTATTGATCCAAGTTTTCCTTTATATATATACATTCAAATTTCAATGATTTTTACTTCGCAAAGTTAGTTTTACTATAACTCTTTTTTTATTTATTACAGGTATCCAAGTTTTAGGCCAACTACTCTCTCGATCTCATATAGTGTCATTGTCCACATAAACTATGTAAACTTTATATATTTACATGAATGATGGCCGGCTATAGAAGAGCGCAAGGAAGGATAAAATATATATGAGATCATATGCTTATCATGAGGACTAGGGACAGAACAAGAAAATTCATCCAAGTTACAAGCAATAATTACAACCAAAAAAAATCTTGTTTAATAATAGGGCACTTTGACTTCGATATATGGGTATATTACATAAAAATATATTATTCTTTTAAAAAAAATTGTACAAGAATGATGTGCGATGGTTTTTTTTAAATTAAGATCCATCAATGTGAGTGTCTTATTAAGTGAAATACTTAATTTCAACCACATTACACAATGCAAGAGTTCTGCATAAATTTTATGTATGTATAGTGTTACCTATAATATACATAAGATATAAAGGAGCCTTTAAAAAAAATTAACTATTTAAGGGTGGCATATATATATATATATATAAATTTATTTTAGGGGGAAATTATGAAATATTTCTAAAGTTGAATGTAAAAATAGAATCTCTAACTATTTAAGTGACATTTACAAATTTTCATAGGGTAAATTGAGAAAAAAAAATTTTAAACTGTAAGTCAAAATATAATTTTTAAAAGTTATAATGAGCAGTTGCCCTTTTTTTTCTTTTTTCTTTTTTTTTTTGTTGACTCCACTTAGTGGGACCAGCCGATCACTAGCCTGCCTTTGTTTATAACCACAGTTCACCTTTTACTACTGCCAGTTAACTTGATTTGTAAAGTTCATCCATAGTTGTATCGAATATTCAAATTCAAAATTTTTACGTTCATTTGGGTGGGCTTTATGACTGGCCGAAGTATGAAACTCATCCCTTCATTGGCAGAGGATAAAAAATAAAATAAAAAATAAAAAAACAGGGTGATAAAGGTTAAAAAATTTAGAAGAAAGTTAGTAAAAGAGAAAAAAAAAAAAAAAAAAACATTCCCCTTGAGAGGAGAGCATAGTTAAAATTATGGGACCGCAAAAGAATGGTTTACAATATGTATGAATTTAATATAATTTTTTTTAAAATACGGTAAAAAAATTAGGCATAAAAATATGAAAACGTTAAAAATATGAATATATAATTGTATGAATATTATACCATTAATTTAAAACTTAGGATAAAAAAATATGATTACCTTTCTTATACATATTACATGTTACTATTTAGTATTTTCGTTTTCTATATGTCAATTTTTAAAGGTTAAACAATCATTTTGTCCCTCTACTTTACTTCAAATTTTAATGTCATCTCTCAAAGTTGATTTCTCCTATTTAAGCCCTTTAACTTTTAACAAGAAGTCAATGTGGTCTAACATTTTAAAATTCGTTAAAAAAAACTAAAGATTAATTAAACTATGATCATCTCAACTATGATTCAGTTTTACAATACCCGCTAAACTAAAAATTGTTACTTTTATCCCTAAGCTATTAGAATTTAAGTTAATATTAATACTATCAAACACAAAACAAAAAAATAAATTTAACACCTGTAACATCTCTGATTTGATACAATGAGATTTTTTTTGTCTCAGATTAACAAATGTGTAGTTTCAAAAATCTCATCAATATTGTCAGGGGCCAATAATAGGTGGTCCATAAAAGCAAGAGAAAGACCACTTTGGCCTTTTTTTTAGGCATTTTGAGATGGTGTATGACATTTTATAGCCATGAAATTATTTTTTTCTCTTTGCTTCAAAGATTAGTATAGAATTTTGACCCAAAAAATTTCTAATTTTAAATTTTATGGTGGTAAACATGTAATTAGTTTTTTATTCAATGAGATAAAGTGACATTGAGTTATATTTAGTCGGCAAAAATATAATTTATTTTTAATTTTCTTAACTATTTCAAAAAGTTAGACCACATGTTAAGGTTTAATAAATGCAATGAGTTTCCTATAAATTTCAATTTACAAAAAAAATTCATTTGAGAGCTATTAATGAAATTAGATGCTACATAATAGTTTCATTTTTCAACACAACTACCAAATTAGGTGAAGGAATTTGAAATTTAAACTCTTATAATTTGTCAAAATTACCCTTGAAACATCACTAATATTAATGAATAAAAATTCTTAAACGCATACTTGTATTATATAATTAATATTAAATGTAAAATTACATGTTCATAGTATCATCCTACAAATAAATGCATTACTTTTATTTTGTTCACCTATTTATTTTATTACTGTCTCAATTTATTTTTTGTCTTTTGATTCCCTTAGAACATAGAGGAATTTGAAAGGAAATTTCGTATGTACTGAAACTAATTGATTTGTTCATCTTAAATTTTATTTTACTAAATATTTTATTTTATATTATAATTAAGACAATTAAAAACTTGTAAAAACTTGACAAGGATATCTCTGACGTTTAAAAGTTGTGTATAATAAGTACTGAAAAGATTGTTACTTACAACCGCATTAATTACTCTATTAAAAAGATCATTAAGATGGAGGGTTAATATTTCATTTTTCAATAAACACTAATACATTAACAGCTTGTTTAAAATTTGTGAAAAAGAAAGAAAAGAAAGAAAAAATACTGTTTATTATTTTTTTGTTGTTTAATTTTAAAAAAAAAAAAAATAGAGAGAAAGAGAAAGATTGATTATAAATTTTTTCTCATTTTTCTCTTCCTTTTTCTTGCATTTTCTTTTTCCTTCCATTTCCCTTACCTTCTCTTCCTTTTCTCAACTTTCACAGGGTGCAAGTCTTTTTGCTTAACATATGTCGCAGGTAGTTGGATGACAGCTTTCTCCTGTCGGTGGCACAATGATTGCATAGGTCCACAACGCTACGCATCACCGCATCGTAACGGACGTCATATCATTGCCCTTGATCCTTTTTTTCTTCCAGGTGTCACGGTTGAATTGGGTCTTGTAGACCCTGCTCTTTGGGTGAATAACTCTAGGGTTATCACATGCTCGCTTGACCACCCAACATCGGTGGTGTCAACCAATAAAATCCTTTTTGTCACATTTATATGAGAAGTAAAAAAAATTATTCAATGCTCCAACATTACCATGTTATTCTTACTCCACCTCTTACAAAGAGGTTGGTCCTTTACTAGGTGGCGGTCAAATAACTCACTCAACAGGTGTGAAACTCGCTTTCATGTGAGATGAAGAGTAAATAAAAATGGCGCTATAAAAAAATTGAATAATTTCTTGAAAATTAGACTTACTTCAAAAATAAGATTAAAAAAATCTTACAAAAATGAAAAAGAAAAAAAGAGAAAAGGACTAGAGTTTAACTACTTTCATTACAAATAAGAAGCGAGAATCTATCTGTTAGCTTGATATATATTGTTATGGCACTTATCTATCATTTAGGTTAAGTGGTAACTTAACATAATATCAGAGCTCTGGCTTTAGGAGATCTTGGATTCAAGTCTCATAGCATGCATGTGCTCTCTCGGTTGTGCACTCTGTTCATGCACTTGTTCTGTTTGGTCTGTTTGTCTTTCCACATACAAGTTACGTCAGAGTCACACGTGAGGAAGGGTGTTAACTTGATATACATTGTTAGAATCCTTATCTAACAGTTTAAGCTTTTAAGTTAATTGGTGATTTAACACTACGTTAGGGTTGCACGTGAAGAAGGGTGTTAACTTGATATACGTTATTGAATTTCTTATCTAACAATTTAAGCTTTTAGGTCAAGTGGTGACTTAACACTACCACATAACGGGTTGTACTTATAAACAATGAGAGATTTTTTTTTTTTTAAAATTAAGTTAGCTAAAATAAGATTAATCTTAAACTTTACACCACTAAACTTTACACCTCTATTTCACTTTAGCTTCGAATCTTTTAAATAGTTAACACTCCAAACTTTCGGTCCAATTGTAATATCAACTCTTTGTGAGTCTTTATTTATTCCGGAAGAATGGTCATGTACACATCACAAGTGCTGCTTTTAATCAGTACAAAAAGCAAAAAGAATTTCCCTCATCTCATCCTGTGCGGTATGTGAGGTGATTTGGGGCTGGTAGTAAGCCTTAGCTGCAGATTTGTGATTTGTGAGTTGATTTACAATAAGCCTTTAGTGGGCAAGTTTTTTAGCACATGATTTGAGCGTTAAGTTGTTCAAGAGAGAAAAAAATATGTACACCCTGTTTGGAATTTAAATTTTTAAAAAATAAAATAAAATAAAAAAGTGAGAAGCAAGAGAAGAAAATATGAGATTTCAAATTCTTACTTTTTTTATATGCTATTTTGTCATTCACTTTATTTAATAGCTAAATATATGATGAAATTTCATATATTTTTCCTTTTCTTTTTTTTTTATCAAATCATTGATTCAAACACAACATTAAAAGTTTTGGATAAACTCGGATTAGCTCTTAATGAATAAGTTAGAAATGAAGTATCACGTTCAATCTAGTTATAACTCTTCTTCAAATGTAGCAACTAATAACTCTTGATTTGTCACATAAATTTTAATAATATCCATATTCATAATATATATTTTTCCAATAAAATAAATAATTTATGACATTAATTCTTTAAAAAATAATTATTTACCATAATATCTAAACTTTTATCCTAATTGTGGATCAAAATAACTCTGTCCAATACAACAGATCGGGCCCAATTAGGATCGTGTCACCGACCAGAGCTAGGAGATGCCCAAATTCACTAATGTCCAGAAGCAAGCCCTAGCTAGTGATAACTACAGCCCAGATCCAGCAAGGATGAAATCGGTCTAGCATATGCAAGATCATTCCTAAAAGGACTGAAACACTAAACAACCAAGTCCAAAAATAGGACAGACAATATCCAAAAATGACCAACTCTTAGGATAAGACAGAGTCCAATTTTTAATAGGATTGTGGCATTTCAAAACTTATAAATATCCCATACCACTAAGGTGTAAGGTACGTTTATTTGAATTCTGACTATCAATTCTTTACCGAGATCATTGTGGTTAAACTTGATAACTTAATCATCGGAGTTCTATCGGTCCAAAAAGGGTCACCGCATTCTCATCATCTTCTTTTATTGCATTACCATTATCTTTTTCTTTTGCAGATTGCTCATACACGTCAAGTTGATTCATTTGTCGAATTAGGCCTTACAAAAAATTCACTTACACTAATCATACATGTATCCTATTTTTCAAAAAAAAAAATCATATTTACATGTTATTATTTTGCCACATTGGTTTCATATATTCATTCACATGCTTCATAGTCCATAATACATAGAAGTTTGTTTGTTTCATAGTTACGACAAATTTAATTTACTAGTGGTTGGCAAAAAAAAAAAATCGACAAACAAAAAGAGAAGGAATGCTATAATAGTCGACTAAAGGGAAAGAATGCTATAATAGTCAACTTATAAATAAATAAATAAATTGTCTAAAAGTTTTTAGATACAAGATAGAGTGATATAATTGGCATACATTTTTGTATATTTGCTCTATTTTGTTTAATGTAAAATATATTATTTACAAAAAAAATTTCTAAATTTTTTAATTTTTCTTTTCATTTTTAGTAAAATGTCGTGAAGGTTTGGTTATGACATATGGTCGGAACATATCCTCAAACATATGAAATGCGAAGGATGTAATGGCATTTTTCGAAAATTTCTTCTCTAGTTAAAAATTACAATGTCCTTTTATTAAAAGGTTCACTCAATCATCAGTCCCGTCTAGGAACTGTCTTATGGGCATAGCGGCATGGGATTGCCCCCATACCCAACCCCAACCTCTTGACCAGTATATCCAACTGAACACCACCAATACATGAATCTGTCCGTAACAAAATGACGATCCTTTTTTGTTTTTTTAATATATACAAGGCAAAGGGATGGGGCGGCGGTTCTGAAGCTCTAGGGAATTCTTGGATATAATTTATTTAGTTGTTTATATTTTATGTTTATAATTTTTTTGAAATGTGTTTAGGTAAATGACTTAAAAAAATAATTTATGTCTAATTATGTTTTTTGAAAAAAATTATTTTTAAAGGTAATTTTTTTTAAATAATTTATAACTTATAACTTATGGCTTATAAATCAATGACTCAAACCCCCTCTAAATGAGCAACTTTTTAGGACTCAATTGTTGAACCAAACCTATTGTTCAACAAAATAACAAGACTTAAAACTATATTTTTTAATAAAAATATATATATTAAAATTGTAGGTAAAAGAATATATTAAAATTTAATTTATAATCAGATTTTATTAACCATGACAGCTGTAAAACAATTGCACAACAATTTACCGCTATTTGGAACTTAAGAAGGAAATAAATGAAAGAGAAAATTAAAAAAATATTTTTTTTTCTTATTTGAATTTGTAAAAAAAATTAAATAAAAAATGAAAGAAAATAAGAAAGAGTGATTTAAAATTTTTTCTCATTTTTTTTTTGCTTTTCATTTCTTTTCTTTCTTAAGTAGAATCAAATAAAAAAGAAAAAATAAAGAAAATTTTTAAAGAAATTTCCTTTTCTTCCCTCTCCACTCTCAAGTTCGAAAGAGGCTCTTGATAAAATCAAATGACTCAAAATTGTTTTGATAAATAACATCATCCATAAAGAAAATTATTTTAATGAACAAGACATTTTGCAAGAGAGGTACCAACTTCCAAGGATGCGTTTAGAGATCATTGACGGAGACCACACCATCAACTATGATCTAAGAACCACCATAACTTCCTTCCTAAACAGCACAACACCCACTTGCTCTCTTCAACCTGCACACATCCCAACCAAACTTTCCACAGCTCTCTCTCTCTCTCTCTCTCTGACACACACAAAGAGACAGAGTACACCAATTAGAGCTCCAATGAGTGCTTCCCCTACAAATCCAAGCCAACTCTGTGTTAGAATAAATTGGTGTAAATCTATTATTTTGTTGATCTTTAAGTCAATATAAATGTGGGACCCATGCATCCTTTGTGTCGGGTCATTGGTGCATTGGATTCACCTCCGAGAGGAGATGAATCTAGACTATTTACTTGCTCAAATCCGTGTAGGATTGAATGAGTTATTGGCTTCCAAAGTCACCCCCTTGAATATGGGTTATGTAGTTGAAAGTGGGTTATCCCACATTGATTTCTTATGGGAAATAAGTTGTCCATATATAACTCAAGTTTGGAGAAAGGTTTGGGCCCCAAGGGGCACCCCACTTTTGTGAAAGGGGGAGGACCTATGGAACCCATGGGTTGACCCAATACTCCACGCGCGCGCCGCCGCCGCCCGCCCGTCCGGTCCGGTTCGGGACAGGACGTGGGCGTGGGTTCGGTTCAAGTCTTTTCTTTTTGGGCTAGGGTCGGAATTAAATTAATTAATTATTTTATTAATTAATTTTATATTAATTAATTAATTAATTTCTGACGGTTTGACCGAACAGATGTGACCGTTGACCGAACAGGTGTGTCCCTCCGGTAAGGGACTGTTTGGCTGCTGGTACCTGTTCAAACCAGTGTTTCGAACAGGCACCTGGGCTCTATAAATAGAGCAGCATTCTAGCATTCATAATATTAGAAAAATTCCGATTGTTGCATACAACGAATTCCTTCTTCCTCCCGTATTTTCTTCCTGAGAGAGTTCAGATCATCTGGTGAAGCCGCCGAGCAGTTTTTATCGAAGTGCTACCTAAAGACTGCTGAGATCGTTTTATCCTGGGAGTCAGACGCCCATCATCCCGTGAGCACCAACTGTGGGGGGTGAATCTGTCTTTAAGGAGAGAGTGTGAAACACTCGACTCGATCTATCTTTCGATTTCTACATTTTCTATTTTTGTGAACGACAACCGGGTAAGTCGTTACGATTTAGTTTGTTCTTATTCAGATTCTAATTGTCTTCTAGTTAAAATTGCTTCTAGTTGATAATTAGATAATTCGTGTTATTTTATTGTTTGTGATCACTAATTATACACATAGTGATTAAATAGGAATTATTTATCCAACTATTTAAACAACAACCTTAAAGACAGATTCAATTCCTATTTTTAACTGTGTTAATTAGTGTCGTGTTATATATCGTTTCTGGATTAATACTCAAATTTTGTGTAAAATTGGTTAATCCAGAAATGGCTGATGATACTCCTATTCCTACTCTTACTTCAACTCCTACTGTGATTGGGACACCGGTACCGACAATGACAGTGCCGGTGAATCAAGTGCATACACCAAATGTGCCGGTGAATCACGGAGAAAAGCCAGAGAAGTTCAATGGAACTGATTTCAAAAGGTGGCAACAGAAAATGTTGTTCTACCTGACGACTCTGAACTTGGCAAAATTTCTTCGTGAAGATGTTCCTACTCTGAACGAGAATGAGTCCGACCAGCAAGTAGTTGCGGCGGTGGAAGCATGGAAACATGCTGACTTCCTATGTAGGAACTATATCCTCAATGGACTGGATAATACACTCTACAACGTGTATTGTGCCGTGCAGACGGCAAAAGAACTGTGGGAATCTTTAGACAAGAAGTATAAGACGGAAGACGCCGGCTTAAAGAAATTTGTGGTCGGTAAGTTCCTTGATTACAAAATGTTTGATTCTAAAACAGTTATTAGCCAGGTCCAAGATCTCCAAGTTATACTTCATGACATCCATGCCGAAGGCATGGTTCTGAGTGAGTCTTTCCAAGTGGCTGCGATAATTGAAAAATTGCCGCCGTCCTGGAAAGAATTCAAGAACTATCTGAAGCATAAGCGCAAGGAGATGAGGCTTGAGGAACTTATCGTCAGGCTAAGAATTGAGGAAGACAATCGAGCTTCTGAGAAGAAGTTTGTTAACACCCCCATATGGTGTCAAAGGCAAATGTGGTGGAGCAAGCCAAATCCAACGACAAAAAGCGAAAGCATGAAGGTCAAGGGTCCTACCAAGGTTCCAAAGGTGGCGATTTCAAAAGGTTCAAAGGGAAATGTTACGTCTGGGGCAGGACTGGTCATACGGCCAAGGAATGTCGCAAGCGTAAGGATCTTGAGAAGAAGGATCCAGAGAACCACAAGAAGAAATCTGCTCAAGCCAATGTGACCGAGGATCTCTGTGCCAATGTGGAAGACCTGAATCTTTCTGCCGTAGTTTCTGAGGTAAACTTGGTTGGCAATACTAAAGAATGGTGGGTGGACACTGGGGCCACTCGTCACATCTGTGCCAACAAGTGGATGTTCACATCTTACCACTCAGTGGACGGTGAACAACTCTACATGGGCAACTCGGCAACCTCAAAGGTTGAAGGTCAAGGGAAGATCGTTCTGAAAATGACTTCCGGCAAAGAACTTACTCTGAATGAGGTGTTCCATGTGCCAGACATTCGTAAGAATTTAGTCTCTGGTTCATTGTTGAGTAAGAAGGGCTTTAAGTTGGTGTTTGAGAGTGATAAGTTTGTACTTACTAAGGGGGGAATGTTTGTGGGAAAGGGATATCTGAGCGATGGGCTCTTCAAACTTAATGTAATGACTGTGGCTCCTAAGCCTTCTAGTAATAATACTGCATCTTCTATTTACTTGCTTCAGTCTTCAAATGTATGGCATGGTAGACTAGGTCATGTTAACTTTGATACCATGCGTAGATTAGTTAAATTAGAGTCTTTGCCTAAACTTGATTTTAATGCTAATGATAAATGTGCAACTTGCGTTGAGGCAAAGTTGACCAGAACTCAGTTTAAATCAATTGAAAGAAGTACGGAACCACTTGAACTAATTCATAGTGACGTTTGTGACTTGAAATATGTTCAAACTCGAGGTGGGAAAAAATACTTCATAACTTTCATTGATGATTGCACTCGCTATTGTCACGTCTACTTAATGAGAAGTAAAGATGAAGCAATAGACATGTTTATACAATACAAGAGTGAAGTTGAGAATCAACTTAGCAAAAAGATTAAGGTGTTAAGAAGTGATAGAGGTGGTGAGTATGAATCACCATTTGCACAACTATGTGTTGAACATGGTATCATACATCAAACCACTGCACCTTATTCACCTCAGCAAAATGGAGTTGCTGAGCGAAAGAATCGCACTCTAAAAGAGATGATGAATGCTATGTTGATAAGTTCTGGGGCACCCCAGAATTTGTGGGGGGAAGCGTTGCTATCCGCCAACTATGTTCTCAACAAGATACCCCACAAGAAACTTGGCAAAACCCCTTATGAGATGTGGAAAGGTCGAAAACCTTCCTATAAATACTTGAGAGTACGGGGTTGTTTAGCTAAGGTAGCGGTTCCTTTACCCAAGAAGATAAAATTAGGACCACAAACAGTTGATTGTATATTTATTGGCTATGCCGAACATAGCAGTGCATATCGATTTCTGGTTCACAAGTCTGAAATATCAGATATTCATGTGAATACAATAATGGAGTCTAGGAATGTATCCTTCTTTGAGGAGGAGTTTCCGTATAAGTCTACACATGGATCAAGTTTGCTTAAACGAACTCATGATACCATTGTAGATAAAGACTATGGGTCAGTGGATAAAGAAAACGACGCTGAACCTAGAAAAGGTAAAAGGACAAAGGTTGCAAAATCATTCGGTCCTGATTTTCTAACATATTTGGTAGAAAATGAACCTCAGAGTTACAAAGAAGCAATGTCCTCTCCGGAAGCACCTTTGTGGAAAGAGGCTATCCATAGTGAAGTTGAGTCAATTCTGCAAAATCATACATGGGAACTAGTGGATCTTCCACCTGGTAATAAACCCCTTGGATACAAGTGGATATTCAAGAGGAAGATGAAAGCAGATGGCTCAATTGACAAATACAAGGTCAGACGTGTAGTCAAAGGCTACAAGCAGACTGAGGGAGTGGATTATTTCGATACATATTCTCCTGTAACCAGAATAACGTCCATACGTATCTTGATAGCCTTTGCGGCTTTACATAATCTTGAGATTCATCAAATGGATGTTAAAACGGCATTCTTAAATGGAGATTTGAATGAGGAGATTTATATGGAGCAACCTGAAGGATTCATTGTTCCTGGCAAAGAGAAAAAGGTATGCAAACTTGTTAAGTCTTTATATGGACTAAAACAAGCCCCGAAACAATGGCATGAGAAGTTTGATAATGCTATGCTGTCAAACGGCTTCAAGATAAATGAATGCGATAAATGTGTTTATGTGAAGAACACTGCTCATGGTTATGTCCTTGTTTGTCTTTATGTAGATGATATGATTATCATTGATAGCAATACTGAGGTTATTAAAGCTACTAAGAAATTGTTGAACAGTAAGTTTGACATGAAGGATCTAGGGATTGCAGATGTTATACTTGGTATTAAGATTACTAAAACATCTGAGGGATATGCGTTATCACAGACTCATTATGTCGAGAAGATACTCGATAAGTTTAGTAAGTCTGATAACGGTCTAGCAAACACACCCATAGATTGTTTTCTACATTTATACAAGAACGATGATGAGGGCATATCTCAATTAGAATACTCACGGATAATTGGCAGTTTAATGTATCTCATGAATTGCACACGTCCGGATATTGCTTATACGGTAAGCAGATTGAGCAGATATACGAGTAACCCAGGGTTAAACCACTGGAAGGTCATAGTTAGGGTTCTCAGGTATCTGAGATACACCTTGAATTATGGGCTGCACTATACGAGATATCCAGCTGTTGTAGAAGGTTACACAGACGCAAATTGGATATCTGACACTGGAGACTCTAAATCCACAAGTGGATATATGTTTACTCTAGGAGGTGCAGCAATATCTTGGAAATCCTCAAAACAAACTTGCATAGCTAGATCCACCATGGAATCTGAGTTTATCGCTTTAGATAAAGCAGGAGAGGAAGCAGAGTGGCTTCGTAACTTTCTGGAGGATATTCCCGTGTGGCCTAAACCAGTCTCTGCTATATGCATACATTGCGATAGTCAATCTGCAATAGCAAGAGCACAAAACCACATGTATAATGGGAAGTCACGACATATACGTCGACGACACAATACTGTGAGGCAAATGCTTTCTAATGGAATTATATCCATTGATTACATCAAGTCTAAGGACAACATTGCGGATCCGCTTACAAAAGGCTTGACGAAAGATCAAGTAGAGAATTCATCGAGGGGAATGGGCCTTAAGCCTATGACTTAAAAAGTCACCATAATGGCAACCCAACCTAGCTGACTGGAGATCCCAAAATCTAGGTTCAACGGGACAACAAAATTCTGCGTGACTTAGGACAAATCACTGAGGAACTCGTTTCGCTGTCCATTTCTATGATGAAATAGTGATAACCTGTAGACAGTGTTTAGGATGAGCTTAGCTCTTAATGATTCTTATACCTTGGAATTCCAAGTGGAGTATAGCAGGATACTCTTAATAAGAGATCACCTATATGAGTATGAAGGGGCCGCTTCTATGAGAAATTCTTAAGGCTAATTTCTCTAGAGTACTCATGAATCTACCAGGCATTGTTCAGGGCCAAAATGAACACAACCGAATGGATCACTAGATGATTTGAAAGGAACCGTGTGAGTACTATTGTCTTGGTTTATATAAACGGCTGAACAGTTCAAGACATCATGTTCACTGGTTAGCCAAATAAATCCGATGGTATTTCACTAGGGAAGGTTCAAAGCCAAAAGCCACCTTTCCCGATGCGGTAACTTTCTACCTGTCTCTCTCTCTCTGTGTGTGTCAAGTCAGTATTCTCATGTGCATTTTTCATTTCCAGCCAATCTCATTCATGTGGGGGATTGTTAGAATAAATTGGTGTAAACCCATTATTTTGTTGATCTTTGAGCCAATATAAATGTGGGACCCATGCATCCTTTGTGTCGGGTCATTGGTGCGTTGGATTCACCTCCGAGAGGAGATGAATCTAGACTATTTACTTGCTCAAATCCGTGTAGGATTGAATGAGTTATTGGCTTCCAAAGTCACCCCCTTGAATATGGGTTATGTAGTTGAAAGTGGGTTATCCCACATTGATTTCTTATGGGAAATAAGTTGTCCATATATAACCCAAGTTTGGAGAAAGGTTTTGGCCCCAAGGGGCACCCCACTTTTGTGAAAGGGGGAGGACCTATGGAACCCATGGGTTGACCCAATACTCCACACGCGCGCGCGCCGCCGCCGCCGCCCGCCCGTCCGGTCCGGTTCGGGACGGGACGTGGGTGTGGGTCGTGGGTTCGGTTCAAGTCTTTTCTTTTTGGGCTAGGGTCGGAATTAAATTAATTAATTATTTTATTAATTAATTTTATATTAATTAATTAATTAATTTCTGACGGTTTGACCGAACAGATGTGACCGTTGACCGAACAGGTGTGACCGTTGACCGAACAGGTGTGTCCCTCCGGTAAGGGACTGTTTGGCTGCTGGTACCTGTTCGAACCAGTGTTTCGAACAGGCACCTGGGCTCTATAAATAGAGCAGCATTCTAGCATTCATAATATTAGAAAAATTCTGATTGTTGCATACAACGAATTCCTTCTTCCTCCCGTATTTTCTTCCTGAGAGAGTTCAGATCATCTGGTGAAGCCGCCGAGCAGTTTTTATCGAAGTGCTGCCTAAAGACTGCTGAGATCGTTTTATCCTGGGAGTCAGACGCCCATCATCCCGTGAGCACCAACTGTGGGGAGTGAATCTGTCTTTAAGGAGAGAGTGTGAAACACTCGACTCGATCTATCTTTCGATTTCTACATTTTCTATTTTTGTGAACTACAACCGGGTAAGTCGTTACGATTTAGTTTGTTCTTATTCAGATTCTAATTGTCTTCTAGTTAAAATTGCTTCTAGTTGATAATTAGATAATTCGTGTTATTTTATTATTTGTGATCACTAATTATACACATAGTGATTAAATAGAAATTATTTATCCAACTATTTAAACAACACTCTGCACCAAAACGCTACAAGGAAAACGCCATCGAAAAAGGCAGTTCTCTTCATAGCATCACTCGCGTCATCCTGTGGTACTGAGCAAACATTGGAGTCCTCCTCAACAAGTTCTTGCTCTACAATTATGGCTTTCGTTTCCCAATCTTCCTCACAATGTGCCACATGTCGGCCTGCGCTGTCCTCAGCTATATCTCCATTGTCTTCTTGAAGGTTGTCCCGCTCCAGGGGATCAAATCTAGGTCTCAGTTCTTGAGGCTTGCGACTCTGAGCATTGTGTTTTGTGGGTCTGTTGTCGGCGGCAACATCTCCCTCAGGTACTTCCCTGTGTCCTTCAATCAGGCTGTCGGCGCCACCACGCCTTTCTTCACGGCCATGTTTGCGTATTTGATGACCTTCAAGCAGGAAGCTTGGATTACATACGCTGCTCTTGTACCAGTTGTTGCTGGTAAATATATATACACTTAAAATTTCAGTATATGCACACTAATTTGGCATATATTCACACTATATATACACACAGTACATTTGCATGTATATATATATATAGATATACCTACACATATATCTCTAAAATTTTAGCATATATACATCTAAATTTTAGCATATATACACACGATCTATATAATCTGCTTGCCCACTGTTGTGTCATGTAGTGCTACGAAGGATGCTCTGATATTGTCTCTCTTTCTACCAGTATAAGTCTGTAGAGATCAAATGGGTGATAGCCAAGATTTTGTTGCGTTGTTGATCTGATCGTTGCTTGCTTTTTTCTTTTTCCTTTTTGTAGTCTATGCTGTTTGAGTAACAAAAATTTGTTATTTTTTAGTTACTACCATTACTTTGTTCAGTGCAATTGCTGCGGTAATACACAGAAGAAAAAGAAAAAAGAAAAAAGATGAGAAAGAAGAGAAATGATGTTCTTAAATCTGACTGGTAGTCTCTCTCTCTCTCTCTCTCTCTCTCTCTCTCTCTCTCTCTCTCTCTCTGCGTGTAATGCCTGTTATGGTAAAGCTCTCAAAGCTGAAATAGTTGATATTTGAATGGTGCATTTTTTGATTTTTATTGAAACTGTACCTGTCCATCCATTTTATACTTTACTTGAAACTAGAAAGGGTTATGTGTTCACTTTTTGAATAATAAAAAATTATGTATTTTTTTAACAATGTTTAAGAGAGATAAAGTGTATTTACCTAATAATAGAACTATGCAAGAGATTATTGTAAATAAAAACATAAATAACAAATAAAAAGTAATTCATTGAAAATAAATCTAAAAAAAAGAAGTTATTTTTTATATAAAAAATTGCATTGGCAAATTAATTGTTTAGCTGAATTACATCTTAGGATTGCTTCAAAAATTTAGTTATTTATTTATTTTTTTGGCTGTAAAGAAGAAAAATACATCTCAAGGCATGACTGAACCCGTTGTAGTGTGACTTCTTCTAAGTGCCTTTTGATAAAGGGTGGACTATTTCCTTTGGGTGAAGCCCAAAAGGTTATGGAAATATTCTCACTACAATTGTCAAAAACTACTAAAAATATCAGTTATGTAAATAGCTAGAATGTTGAAAATAATAAACTACAGTCGGAAAATAAAATAGGGGATTCTTACAAACGATATGTTTAGGTCTTGGATTTATGGAGGAAAACAAAAAAGAAATGAAAATAATAAGAAAATAGAATATCATATAATAGATAAATAAATAACTTTTTTCATCACTAGGATTTGGAAATCTTCCATGGCAACTAGTTCACATTTTTTTTTTTTTTTGTAACAAATGTGAAAAAGTTCAGTAACCAAAACAGGACAATTAGGTAACTTTGTCCTATATCACACATTTATTTCTGTCTGAAATGCAATTTTTATCAACAGGTAATGATTGCTTTACATTTTTTCTTTTTACAAAACGATGAGAGTAAAATTAGTTGTTATTTTCTAAAATCTAAATGGAGTTCCAAGCTAGAAACCTGTACATTCTGTTGGCGAAAGAGTTCCAAGCCTCCAACCACGAAGGAAATTGAAACCTCTAAATGAACTCTCTGTCAACACTGAGGTGTTTTGACTAGAAGCTGCGATATCAGGATATGTTTCTCGTGCTTTTAGAGGTTTTAAACGAAAAAAGAATAATTATACTAACTACCAGTAATAATGGAAATTGGCGCACAAAGAATACATGGATAAATATACTTTACAACCATGAGGTTTGAGCAAAAATCACGACCCCTTGTGATTTAAAGTAATCACATAACTGTCATATGATTAGGATTTAACAATAAAATGCATTAAAACCGTTATAATTAACTACGAATATGTCACATGGATATTTTTGTCATTTCATGTCTCCTAAATGGGCCATCAAAAAGAAAAGTTTGCCCTCAGGTATCAAAATTGAACATCCAAAAGGTATTTTTGTTATTTTACTTAATTTGTCACGGTTTTATCAATTTTGTAGATCCCTATGAAACATATGGCTGTTATGGGTTTAACTTTGAACCACAAGTAGAACATGTGATTTTTGTTCAAACTACAAAAAAGTACAATGTAATTACCCAAGGATATAGCGGTTATATATATCATGGGTATATGAATTGTTGCATATAATATTACAACCAAATACAAATAGAAATATATTATAAAGAAGTTGCACAAATGCAGAGAAGAAATATCAAAACATTGCAGTTTGGAAACGGAAAAAGGGGATGTGTTCTATTTAGATTTCATATAAATTACAATAATTGTACCACCCAAAGCTAGGTGATATACCAGGAGCAACAACCTTTCTTTCAACCTTTAATACAGAAGTCCTTCTTCAAAAACACCTTCAGAAAAAGAGGGCCACCCACCAAAGAAACCAAGAACTTCTTAAAGTAACTGTACACCATATTTGCCTCTCTTTTGCTTTTCAACCTATGAAAAATGGATTAAGCAAGTTGAGTTTATATAGGCTTCAAAGCTGATGAAAATAATAATCCCATTATTAATTTTCCAGATAACAAAAATTTTTACCAAATTACATACCATATATGGTTATTTTGCCCAACCAATACATTCCATGTTTCTCTTATATTAGGTAAGCTTGCTTGCTGGATAAAAGATATGATATTTATATAAAATTTCCATGTTTGAGGGCATTAATGCCAAGATCACTAGCCAAATTTTGCAGGTTCATAATTATGATTTGAAATTGTTGTACATTTTTTCTCCTTTTGAGCAAGCCCAACGACTATATAAAATTACAATATTAATTGGTTTACCAAATTGACGATATATTTCACCTAAAAAAATTATTTATAAGCAAACTCTTTTGCCAAGTAAAGCATTCAAAATTTTGGTTTTGAAATTTTACCTAACTTAAAACTTTTCTACTTTCAAGCAAACTCCTTTGCCAAGTAAAACATTTATTTTGTTTAGTGTCACGTGGCCTTTTTAGTATTAGTCTATATGTATAATTAGTAGAAACCGGTCCTATGCATGAGATTACTGTAATTAGAAGGTAAATAGTAAATAAAAAGTAATTCACTGAAATCAACTCTCACAAAAAGAAATTACTTATTTTAAAGAAAAAATTGCTTTGGGGAAATTAATTATTTTAGCGTTGAATTACATCTAAATATTGCTTCATGAAAAATGAGAAAAAGATAATTTCGAAGAGAAAAAAAATACATCTAATATAAGGCATGAATTCTCTGTAGTATGACTTCTTATAAGTCCATAAAATAGTAAATTAGAGAATTGAACATTGCCTTTTGAGTAAGATTGGATGCATGACTCCATTAATCCTTATGTTCCTTTGTATTACAAATAGCTGGACAAATTGGTTTCTTGTGTGAACACTTGACTAGTTGACTGAATTCGGAATGATCTCTTTATTTTAGTTAAAGCAAGGCCAGAATAATTTTGAAACCAGTGATCTAATTTTTCTTTTTCTTTTTCTTTTTTGTATTTGAATTTCAATGATTTTTACTTCGCAAAGTTAGACTTACTATAACACCCCCCCCTTTTTTTTTGTTATAGGTGTCCAAGTCTTCGACCAACTATTCTCTCAAACTCATATAATTCTACCGTTCACAATAACCATATAAATTTCATGCATTTGCATGAATGATGGTGGCTATAGAAGAGCACGAGGAGAGAGAAGATATGAGACCTTATGCTTAGTGCATGAGGACCGGTGATAGAACCAAAAAAATTCATTCATGTGGCAACCATTAATCACAACAAAAAAAAAAATTTAATCAACAATAGAGCACTTGACTTTGATGTATATATAATATACTGAAAATATTATTCTTTTAAAAAAATTGTACAAAAAATTTTAACAGAATGATATTTTGATGGCATTTTTTGTAATTGAGCACCATTAATAAGGGTTTTTTGTTTTATAGTGATGCTTAATTAGTTTCAACCACATTACTTTATATAGGAATTCTACATAAATTATCTGCATGTATAGTGTTATTCATGAGAAATTATTCAGAAGGTCCGAAACACCACGTCAACATGATGATGTAGTGTGCCTAATCAATTAAAAATAAACACATCATATATTTTTTTGTCAATTCAACTACATGGGTAATAAATTAAAACATGTTAGAAAAGTTGTTATTTTCATTATTCTAAAAAGTAGGCCAATCAACATAAAAATTAGGTCAATTATCCTAAAATAGGAATCTGTATTTATTTTTAATTAGTTAGACACACCACATTCAAATACTGACATGGTATTTCAAACCTACTGAATAATTTCTCGTTATCCATAATGTACATAATATATAAAAGAGACTTTAAAATGATTAACTATTTAAGGGTGGTATTTATATATTCTTAGGGGACAAATTAAAACATATTTCTAAAATTGTATGCAAATTAGAATTTTTTTACTATTTAATGGCCATTTACAAATTTTCATAAGGTAGTTTGAAAAAAATTTAAAATTATAGGTCAAAATATAATTTTTAAAAATTGGAAGGGAGCTGCCTTCAGGGCCTTACTTGACTCCGTTATTAATGAGTACGACTAATGGCCGGCTTTGTTAATATAACCACAGTTAACCCTTTACTAGTGTAACGTAACTTTGATTGGTAAAGTTTATTCATAGTTGTACCAAAAATTCAAAATTAAAATTTTTCCCTTCATTTGGGATTGGGAGGGCTTTATGACTAATGGAAGCATGAAACTCGTCCCTTCAGTTGCATTATGGAGTTTGTTGCTGTCCGCTATAAAAAGATAAAGGTTAAAAACTTAAGAAAATGAAAAACAAAAGAAAGAACAAAAGGAAAAGAAAAAAAAAAACATACGCCCTTTATAGGAGAGCATAGTTAATAAATTACGGTACCGCAAAAGAACAGTTCACAATAGGTACGAATTTAATATAATTTTTTTATAAAAAAGTAGTAAAAAAAATTTAGCCTAAAAATGCGAGAACGTAAAAAATGCAAACATATAATTGTACACGGGTATTATAATATTAATTTAAAAGTTAGGATAAAAAATACGGTAATATTTCTGATATATGTCACTAATTAGTATTTTTATTTCATATATGTCAATTTTTACAACCATATTGTTAACAAACAATTGAATTAAAGTGCTAGGTAAATATGTTCTATTTTTTAATTATTCTTTCAATACTTGATATAACAATAGATTAACTTATCAATTTTATTTTTATTTTGACTATTAATAATAAGTCATAAAAAAGTATATTTAATAATTTAACGATATCAACTATTAGAAAAATATCACAAGTATATATAACATAATAAAAATAAAGACAGATAAATCATAAGTTATATAAGTTTTTTCTACAATTCATTAGGTCGAATAAGTTTAATAGTCACTAATTGTATAATTATAATTCTATAATAAATACGAAATCAATAATGTGCCAAGATTTTATTAGATTATAACACAATTTTTCATGTGAATAAGTTTTTTCCATAAAGTATAATACACGAAACATTTAATACGTATAATATATGGTCCAACAAAAAAAATATATTTTTCATCAGGTATTAGATTTAGACGAAAAACAAAAAAGACATTCATTTATACTTGGGTGAGAGAATTAGACTATAAAATAGAGAGTGAGAACCTGTATGAGAAAAAAAAAATGTTGCAGAAAATATTTAAATGGGTGAACAAGAAAGAAATTACTGGGCTACTTCTCTTGGCTTGAGCTCTTTTTTTTCTTTTGAAAGGTCAAGGAATCCATTCCTGCTATCATAAAAAAATGTTCAATTTTTATTTTAGGCAAGTGTGTAAAAATTTCATCATTGTTTGCTCAATTGAAAACAAATGTAAAGTAAGAGTGTATAGATCATGCAATGTCGATGCTACCCTAGTTCAATTTCTCTACGTTGAATGAAGCATTCTTGGTGTTGGTTAAATATCTGTGTTATATAAAGTTTTTCATATAATCTGTAGCCACAACAAAGTGAAATGAAACATAGTAATATTATTGTCATGTAATCATCATAAGGTGAAATCAACAACAATAAATAACGTGTATGAAATAACGTAATATGATAGATTCAACAAGTCTCATATAATGAAATAATAAAATATGCGATGCAGGGGAGATCAAGTCGAGTGTTTCCCACTCTTAACTTAAGACAGATTCGTCCCCCACACAGGTGCTCATGGGATGAACGGACGTCTATCTCCAGGATAAAATGATCACAATCTTGAATAAGTAGCACTACAATAATCAAGATTCAGTGAATCAACCTTTTGATTTTACTCTCTCAATGTATGGAATGTATGCATCATGTATGATATAAAACAAAGAAGAATTTCTGTCTAATTCTACACAGAATTATGACATTTAATTCCATACAGAAACCTACGACGTTTTTGATAAAATCAACATGATATGAAAATGAATACACTGCATTTTCTACACAGAAAATTTGTAGTAATTCTGTAGAATTTCAACATTGAAATTGACTACAGAAACACAGAAGCAAGTGATATAATTTCCACAGAAATTAATCACACTGAATGTAAAATTAACCGAATAAAACCTGGACAGAAATTCGTGTACAGAATTTCTAAAACAATCACCGGAATTCTGGACTGAATAAAGCGTCAGAATCTGTCTGAACAGTCGCCGGAGTTCTGGACAGTACTTCACCGGAGATTCACCGCTGAAAGTCGCCGGAATCTGGGCACACGTCGTCAGAAGCCGAGAGAGAGAGAGAGAGAGAGAGAGAGAGAGAGAGAGAGAGAGAGGGAAAACTTACGTATAAAATTCTATATCAGACGTTGTTTTGTTCGGAGGGGGATTCTTTCTATATATAGAAAGAATCGCACCCCTTGAAAACGGTGCCAGCCAAACGCGCCCTTAGGAAAGGACGCAACCGTTGGAATTCAAATTCTGAACCGGTTTGGTTCAACCCGGTTCACTCTGGTATGGTTTAACTCGCGTCCAAAAATATTAAACCGGCCCAAGCCATTTTAATATTAATTTAATCGCACCAACACCCGAACCAAACCGAACCGAGCCGGCCGGACGGACGAGAGGGCGGTGGCGGCGGCTCGCGCGTGTGGTTTATTGGGTCAACCCATGGGTTCCATAGGTCCTCTCCCTTTCACAAAAGTGGGGTGCCCCTTGGGGCCCAAACCCATCTTTAAATTTAGCCTTTATATACCCATCACTTTTCCCATAGAAAATCAATGTGGGACAAGCCTTTAGTTCCACCCATAAACCATACTCATAGTACCTTCTTTGGAGACCATTATCTCATTCAAACCTCCATGGATTTGAGCAAGTAAATGCTTGTTCTTCATCTCCTCATGGAGGAGAACACAAAGCATCTTGGACCCACTCAAAAGGATATGTGGGTCCCACCGTAACAATGGCTCAAAGTTGGTGTTTACACCAAATATTCCAACAATCTCCCACATGAATGAGATTGGCTGTAAAAAACAATGCACAAAGAAATGCAAATGCAAATATGTATGAGAGAGAAAGTAAAGCGGAAAGCAGCCGCATCAGGAAAGGTGGCTTTTGGCTTTGAACCTTCCTTAGTGAAATACTATCAAGTTTATTGGCTGACCAGTGAACATGATGCCTTGAACTGTTCTGCCGTTTGTATAAACCGAGACAATATTACTCACACACGGGTTCCTTCCCTATCTAAGGTTGTTCTCGGTTGTGTTCGTTTTGGCCATAAACTATCCTGTTTCATGAGTGCTCTAGAGAATTGAAGCCTTTACAATTCTCATGGAAGCGGCCCCATCACACTCATATAGGTGATTTTCCTTATAGACTTGGTATCAAAGTAATAAGAATCATTAAAAGCACAGGCTTATTAATATGAGTATCTTGCCATACTCGTTCTATATTAAAAGCTGTAGCTTATCCTTAAACTATTCAGGTAATCAATATTTCACCATAGAATTAGGCAGTGGAATAATGTCCTCCCATTGATTTATACTAAGTCAACCTTAATTTTGTTGTCCCGTTGAACCTAGATTTTGGGATCTCCAGTCAACTAGGTTGGGTTGCCATTAAGGTAACTTTTAAGATAATCGGCTTTAAATGTCTAATCCCCTCGATGAATGAATTTCGATCTCTTACCAGGCCTGATAGTAAGATGATCTCTCAATATCCTTTGATTAAATTATTAATCATTGAATATTATATTCCTGCGAGTAATGACCTTTAACCGACTTGTTTGTCGTGTTTTGTCATTATCAGGAATTCTTTGTGTCTTAAGACATTTAAGAAATCACGTGAAACTTCTTCTCTAGCTCTTGATTCCAGCGCAGAATCTAGTTGTCTATTTTCATTGCAAGAATTTTCTAAGAAATTAAAGCACTTCTTATAAAACTTATCCATTTAAGGATTTAGCATCTCCTGATTCATAAATCCAGTTTCCACGTCGTACCCTCTCTAGTACTTCTGGATGTACATGTAATCAAAACTCATTTGTAGCACAAGGCTATCACCTTCCAGTGGTTTAACCATGGGTTTGAATAAAATACTTTATTCCCGCCAAGATATGTATACCTTTGTCACTTGCGTGAACTCATATCACGAAGTCACAACTACCGAGATTAGATCTCGTCACATATCTACTAAATATTTGAGTTTAGACTCTACTCCTTGAATCATTTAGATAACCTCATTCTTAGATCTATCAAGTAAATCGTCTATTACCCATTTAGCTTACTCTATGTAAACTATTATGGTTCAGTTATAATGAAATTTCGTACATCTCTTTACTTTACTTCACTAAAGTTATCGAGGATGTACTTAGTTCATTTTCTCTTGAGGTTTCACCTTTGACTCTAAAAGTTAGAAACATTCGGATCAGTCATTATTTCCTTTATGTGTCTAGAACTATTCTTCCTTCCAACCATAGACTTTGAGTCTTGGAACTTTTGCTTATTCAAGAAGTCGTCAAGACTTTTAGTATGAAAAGCAAATGCACAAGGAAGTCCATTCTTAAAGAATGTCCCACTTCTAGATTTAGAAAATATTCTCCTGAATGATTCTAGAGTATTAGACAAATTATCGTCTACTACAGCTTTCACATGCACAACTGTGTTCAAGTAAAGCAAGGAATACACAATCACATCGTTTTATAAATTAGATTACAGATAACCCAACCCATAATTCCGTCGGTGTTAACACAGTGTTCTGTGGGGTATCCTAATGAGAACGTGAGTTGGAGACACCAAAGCTTCCCCCCACATTTCTTGGATTATCCAGAATTTAACAAAGTAATACATATCAACTCAATTAAGAGTTGGATTCCATTTTTTCAGCAATCAAGTTACTGAAACAACTAGGTATTTATAGACAGGCGATTTTAGATGTTAAACTACTATAGCTACATCATCACCATGTTTAATACATTTTCCTCGTTTACTACATTTGTTCTCAACCTCATTTGAACATTATAACGTGCGTTGAATACATTAAGTATACTATGCCAGTATTACCACTAACTATGTGGAAAAGTATACTCTAGGATGGTAACTTCCTTAATTTCATTATATTTCAAAGAACACTATGAAATACACTCAACATATGACAATTAACATAAAAGTTAGCTGTGTCATTACTATCACCAACATAGATATGCATATATACATATATGGTCACAAAAGGTGTTCCAAGATGGCAAATAAATAAGTTAAGCAACTAAACAAGTCATACTAAAACACATGAATGATACTAAACCCTAACACAAGTCTAGTAAGAAATAGATGATCCTCCCGAAGAGGAGCTCTCAATCACTACCAACACAGGATCAATCATCCTCTTCCGCGCACGCTCGAGGGTGTTTGGCCGATAAGGAGAGTCCACATCATGAGAACCCTCGGGTTATGCTAAAAGCCTCAACCTCTGGAAATAAGCGAGACACGGAACGCTCTTGCGAGCAGTGCATCGAATCTTCCCATAGTAGTTTCGATAGCAACTCAGTCCTGCCTCATTCAGTCCAATCACTTGTCCTCGCAGAATAGGCAATGCCACTGGCCTAGGAAGAGCAACGTCCTCTGGACCATGGAGATGATATATCGTGTGTAACACATGAGGATTTGCTGGTTGTGCAGGATCCTCTGATCCATTCTCACCAAACCAGTTCTGACCCACCTCTTCCCAAATATCCATCATGTGATCTGCAAACACATTGTAATATTCTTATGATTAGAAATCATAGAATAACACAATTTAATTTCATACAAGAAATTAAATATTCTAGCAATTAAATTTTGCTAGTCCACACAGTATCATATGCTCATATTCTTTAAGGTTAGAAACCTTAGAATAACACCATTTTAATTTCTCAAATGAAATTAAAATTCTAGCAATTAAATTGCTTAACCACAAAATCATGCTTTCACCAAAAACCACATAAGCATGGCAAAACAATTAACATGCAGCATTTAAAATACATGAAGATGTACTGCTACACTATATCATGTTGAACATGCAACGGAAATAGAACTTTAACTAATTAACACCCACTATCCAAGTTAAGTTCATCACAACATAAGGATTCATGTCAATTATTATGCATTACGAAACTCAAGTTTCTAGATTTATAACAGGTTCATTTCAGAGATGAACAATCACTTTCTAAGTGACAAATAAAATTAAATTTAGTGCCTTAGAATATGAAGCCTTTATGTTTGTATCAAATCTGAATTCACACATCATTATGAACACCACACCACTACATGCCATTTCACATTAATACTACACATGAAAAAATATACAAGGAGAAACAATGAATCTGTCTTAAGATTGTTGGTTAAATATCTGTGTTGTATAAAGTTTTTCATATAATCTGTAGCCACAATAAAGTGAAATGAAACATAGTAATATTATTGTCATGTAATCATCATAAGGTGAAATCAACAACAATAAATAACGTGTATGAAATAACGTAATATGATAGATTCAACAAGTCTCATATAATGAAATAATAAAATATGCGATGCAGGGGAGATCAAGTCGAGTGTTTCCCACTCTTAACTTAAGACAGATTCGTCCCCCACACAGGTGCTCATAGGATAAACGGACGTCTATCTCCAGGATAAAATGATCACAATCTTGAATAAGTAGCACTACAATAATCAAGATTCAGCGAATCAACCTTTTGATTTTACTCTCTCAATGTATGGAATGTATGCATCATGTATGATATAAAACAAAGAAGAATTTCTGTCTAATTCTATACAGAATTATGACATTTAATTCCATACAGAAACCTACGACGTTTCTGATAAAATCAACATGATATGAAAATGAATACACTGCATTTTCTACACAAAAAATCTGCAGTAATTCTGTAGAATTTCAACATTTAAATTGACTACAAAAACGCAGAAGCAAGTGATATAATTTCCACAGAAATTAATCACACCGAATGTAAAATTAACCGAATAAAACCTGGACAAAAATTCGTGTACAGAATTTCTAAGACAATCGCCGGAATTCTGGACTGAATGAAGCGTCAGAATTTGTCTGAATAGTCGCCGGAGTTCTGGATAGTACTTCGCCGGAGATTCACCGCTAAAAGTCGCCGGAATCTGGGCACACGTCGTCGAAAGCCAAGAGAGAGAAACGAAAAACTTACGTATAAAATTCTATATCAGACGCTGTTCGGTTCAACCCGCGTCCAAAAATATTAAACCGGCCCAAGCCATTTTAATATTAATTTAATCGCACCCGCACCAGAACCAAACCGGCCGGACGGGCGGGTGGCGGCGCGCGCGCGGTTTATTGGGTGAACCCATGGGTTCCATAGATCCTCCCTCTTTTACAAAAGTGGGGTGCCCCTTGGGACCCAAACCCATCTTTAAACTTAGCCTTTATATACCTATCACTTTTCCTATAGAAAATCAATGTGGGACAAGCCTTTAATTTCACCCATAAACTATACTCATGGTACCTTCTTTGGAGACCATTATCTCATTCAAACCTCCATGGATTTGAGCAAGTAAATGCTTATTCTTCATCTTCTCATGGACGAGAACACAAAGTATCTTGGACCCACTCAAAAAGACATGTAGGTCCCACCATAACAATGATTTAAAATTAGTGTTTATACTAAATATTCTAACACTTGGTTACACTAGTATTAGTTAGAAGTGTATCCTTATGTAATGTTAGCTTTATCTAATTTTTAATATCCTGCATTGGATAAAACATTCTTAGAATAAAATTAATAAACTAGTGTCGATCACTGTAAAAGTGACTTCTTTCTTCGATGACTTGTGTCTTACCCGACACTGATTAATTGTGAATTTGTGAGTGTTCGCCGGCTTGCGTTTAGTGCCTTGGACAAGTTAGGTCAATAAAACAAAAGAGTGAACAAGAAATAGTTTGTTAAATAAGTCAATAAAATAAAACATACAGATCCATAAATAGAAAATAGAAAGCTCATGCTTTCTAGGTCATTGGTTGACAGCTTTCTCCTGTCGGTGGCACAATGATTGCATTGTTCTACAACGCCGCGCATTACCGCATCGTAACGGACGTCATATCATTGACCTTTTTGGGTTTCCGCGTGTCACCGCTTGAATTGCGTCTCGTAGATCTTGTTCATAACTTTAGGAAAAATCACATGCTAGCAGGACCACCGGTGGTGTCAAGTTGTAAACCAATAAAATTCTTTTGTCAAATTTATATGGAAAGTAAGAAAAATTATTCAATCCTCTAATAGTATTGTGACATTCTTATTTTTTTACAAAATATATGTTAATTATCAGGTAGAGTCAAATATGTCACGCCACAGGTGTGAGACTTACTCTCATGTGAAAGGAGTAATAATGACACTCTAGAAGAACTTGAAAATTAGACTTTGCTTTAAAAATAAAAATAAAAATAAAAGCTCTTGCAAAAATGAAAAAGAAAACGAGAAAAGGACTAGAGTTTAACTACACTCGTTACAAATCAGGACTCAGGGGTTAGAATCTAGGTTGTACTTATAAACTATGAGAGGTTTATTTAATAAAAAAAATCATAAAATTCAAGTTAGTTGAAATAAAGTTAATGATAAATTACACTTTGTACTACTAAACTTTACATCTCGTCTTATTTTAAGTTTGAACCTTGGAAGTCATAGTTTAAGAAGCATTGACACAAACACAAGATACAGACACGACGCGACATGACACGAAAATATCAATACGATAATTTTCAAAAAATAAAAAACACGACACGACGAGTAAACGGTGAAAATATATAATTTTTAAATATTTTTTGTCTATCTATATGTATAAATATATTATTCAAACCTAGTAAAATATACAAGATAATACTAATTAAAATTAAAGAACCATATCTTCCATAATTACAACATTTTCATTTCATAAAAAAATGATAAACATCATAATATAATATTTCCTATATAACATAACAATACAACATACAATATAAATAACAAATAATAAAAATAGAAATAAGAAATTGCAAGGCAATAAAATCTTGCAAAAATTTACAGCTGAAAGAGATATGAAAAATCAAACATAAATCAGAAAATAATCAACACCCAAAAAAAGAATAAAGATAATTGATACCCATAAATAATCAACACCCAAAAATAAAGCAGAAAATAAAGCAAACATGGAGTGTCTGAAGGTTGAGCAGAGATGGAGTTGCAGAAATAACCAATGCACAGAAATATAAACACAAAATTTTATGTAGAAATTTATTGCAAAAATAAAATAAAAAAACAAGCTTGAGCAGAGATGGAGTTCCAGAATCACCACCTAGAAACAAAATCAACACCCAATAAAAGTTAGGGTTTCAGAATCACCTTCAAGCAGAGATGGATTTCAGAATCACCCTGTTACAAGTCGTCTTCTTCTTCTTCTTCTTCTTCTTCAGCTAGGGTTAACGATATGATTTCTCTCTCTCTCTTGTGATTGACGAACGAAGTCTGAAGACTGAATCTTTTTTCTTTTTTAATTCTTCTAATTCAAGTTTTAAAATTATAAAAAAATACCCCACTTTTTATTTTTCAAATTCTCACTTGAGTTTCTCCAGTGTCCACAAAGTGTCTAAAATTAGGTACTCGCATTCGCGGAGTGTTTAAAGAAAAATAAATAAATAAAAATTATACACGTGTCTGATGTGTATTTGTATCCAAAAAAATATTTGATACATATACAGAACTTTCGACGGGGTGTTCATACTTTCTAAATCACAATTAATACGTCACACTCTCGGTCAAATAATATCAACTCTTTGTGAGGCTTCGCTCATTTCATAGGAATGATAATGTACGAATCACGTGAGCTGCTTTTAAGTATTAAAAGCTAAAAGAATTTTGCACTTTTCCCGCCCAAATAGCCAGCCATCAAAAGTGTGCGGTATGTGAGATGATTTGAGGCTTGTAATAAGCCCTAACTAGGTGTAACCCTTGCAGATTTGTGAGTTTGTGAGTTGTTTTGTAATACGCCTTAAGTAGGTATGTTTTTAGCACATGATTTGAGCATAAAGTTTTTCAGGTAAGCAAACATTTAAGAATTTTTAAAATACTTGGACCGTCTCTTAATGAATAAGTTAGAAATAAAGTAACATGCTCAATCTAGTTATATCTCTCCTTCATATGTAGTAAATAATAACTCTTAGTTTGTCACGTTAATGTTACTAAGATCATCCACAATATATATTATTCCAATAAAATACATAATTTACTTCATTCATTAAAAAATAATTGTTTACCATAATATCTAACTTGTATCTCGATCCAACTCGTATCTTATTTTTAAAAAATACAAGTTTTTATTTTGCCACATTTGTTTCATATATTCATTTACATGCTTTGTCTATGATTTCAATATCATTCCTGAATTTTGATTTATTCTATTTAAACTTTTCAATTTTGAAAAGGAAGTCAATGTGGCCCAACTTTTCAAAATAAGTAAGGAAATTAAATATTAATTATATTTTAACCTTCTAAACTATAACTTAATATTACTTTACCCCCATTCAACTAAAAATGGTTATATTTTTACCATCATAAAATTTAAAATTAGAAATTTATTTGGTCAAAGTTTTATACTAATCTCTGAAATAAAGAGAAAAAAATAATTTCATGCTTATGAAATATTATAAATCATCTCCAAATATTTAAGAAAATGACAAGAATAATCAATAAAATCTTGCTTTCGTGAATCACCAATTATTAGACCTGACAATATCAATGAAATTTTTGAAACTACGCATTTGTTAACAAGGGACGAAGATTTTTTATAATGTATCCGATCAAAAATACTGGATTTATCTATTTTTTTTTATCAATAGCGTTAATATGAACTTAAATTATCATAATTTAGGGGTAAAATGCAACAACTCTTAGTTTAGCGGATAAGGTCAAATTAAATTATAGTTGAAAAAGTTAAAGTATAAATAGTTTTTAATTTTTCTAACTTATTTTAAAATAAAGAGCTATATTGACTTTCTTTTAAAAGTTAGAGAGCTAAAATAGAAGAAATTAAAATTCAGATATGAAATTGAAATTTGAAGCAAAATTAAAGAGATAAAATGATTGTTTACCAATAAAATAAAATAAAAACTATGACAGCTCTAAGAGTCTAAAAAGTTGCACAACAATTTTATAAAATCCAATGAGTCAAAAATGGTTTGATAAATAAGATCAGCCATAACAAAAATAAAATTTATTTTAATGAGCATGACAATTTGTAAGTGACATTCCAACTTCGAAGTTTTTAGAGATCATGACTGAGACCACACCATCAATTATGATCTAAGAACCACCATAACTTTCCTTCCTAAACAGCACAACATTCATTTACTCTCTTCAACCTGCACACATCCCAACCAAACTTTCCACAGCTCTCTCTCTCTCTCTCTCTCGCTCTCACCCTCTCTCTCTATCACACACAGAGAGACCGAGTACACCTCTCATTACATAGTACATACGCAAAAAATAATTAAAAAAATAAAAAACAGAAATGTGAAAAAGAATACCCCAATTTTCCATTAGAGCTCCAACGAGAGCTTCCCCTACAAATCCAAGCCAACTCTGCACCAAAACCCTAGAAGGAAAATGCCATCGAAAAAGGAAGCTCTCTTCATAGCATCACTCGTTATCCTCTGGTATTCGGCAAACATTGGTGTGCTCCTCCTCAACAAGTTCTTGCTCTCCAATTATGGCTTTCGTTTCCCAATCTTCCTCACAATGTGCCACATGTCGGCCTGCGCTGTCCTCAGCTATATCTCCATTGTCTTCTTGAAGGTTGTCCCGCTCCAGGGGATCAAATCTAGGTCTCAGTTCTTGAGGATTGCAACTCTGAGCATTGTGTTTTGTGGGTCTGTCGTCGGCGGCAACATCTCCCTCAGGTACCTCCCTGTGTCCTTCAATCAGGCTGTCGGCGCCACTACGCCGTTCTTCACGGCCGTGTTTGCTTATTTGATGACCTTTAAACGGGAGGCTTGGGTTACATATGCTGCTCTTGTACCAGTTGTTACTGGTGTTGTCATTGCAAGTGGGGTAAGTTTGTCTTAGTCTTTTAAGATAGTTAATTTCTTTTAGTTTTAGCTAATTTACTTTGTGAATGTGTACATTTAAATTTCGGTGGGTGATGAATTGGATTGTTTCTATGCATAACAATTAATAATTTCTCAGTGGGTTTTGTTTAGTGAGTTGGTTTGATAATGGGTATTGTTACATTTTGTGTTTAATGACTTGGTTTGATGCAGATCTATACATTTTGTGTGTTTTGAGATGATTTTAGTCAACATTTATGGGACACTTAACAATCCAGATCTGAAATTCTGCCCATCTGTTGGTCTCTTCCCCAAAAAGAGTTTTAAGCTAAAAACTGTCTAGTAGATAGTTTCTTCTGATGTGAGTTTCGGAAGAATATTGGGAGATGTAGATGATGAAATTAAGTACAAATGCTCTGGCTAGTATTCTTTTCGTTTTGCCTTCTGCATCTCTAGGAGTGATTGATCAAGCATATCAACTACGACAACACAGTAGACAACCAAATTTAGGAAGTGCATTCTTTCCACCAGTATGGATTTGTCTTTATATCTTGATCTTGATAGTGCTTGGTTATAATGCATTGTTAATGAAAAATTATGTATGATAATACAATGTTAATAAAACAATGTAGATTGATTAGATCATTACGCAAAGATGATTTAATGAGTAAAATGTGGGGCATATTAAATGAACTGTTGTGGTCTTTCAACTCGCTTTGATAAGTAGTAATAAACGTCTCAACTTTTTGGGGTTTTAATTCAATGTTCTGTTCAATTAGAACTTCCATGAAAATGCTTGGTGCTTCGATCTTGAAAGAGAAAAGAGTTCCAAAATGTTGAATATCATTAGGATTTCAATCGAGAATTGTCCAACATTCAAATGGAAATTAAGACGTAAAGATGGTCAACACTTTGTTGCTACTTAATAATCACTGAACTCGAGACTCACTGAAGTAGTCTTCCTTTTTAAATTTTTTTTTTGGATTATTTGAAGTAGTCATTTTGATATAAATTCAAAAGCATGTTCACTTGCTAAATTTTTCAATCAAAGGGTAGCCAAACAGATGCTCAGACAAAATAGGTCTTAACTTCTCCACATATCTGGAAGATGAGTTGTTTTATATGGTCCTCTTCCAAGTGCTATCTCTAACCATAATCTTTAGACATTTGGTGTTCATATTCAGGAGATGACTATTCAGTTACTACATGTTGCACATGCTGAGATGTATGGGTCCGAGCTCCCTAGTTCGTGTTCTTTGTTGCTACCAACTGGTGATTATCAAGAGTATCCTACCAACTAGTGTCTGAATGGTTCTTAACAGTCCTCTGGGAAGATCTTCATTGTGTGCTCAATGGGGGCCAGTGTAATAGTTAATTCTCAATTTAGATTGACTTGCAGAGTAGGATTACTGACTCTTTTTTCTCTTTTAGATATAATAATTACTCATCTGCTGGTTTAGAATATTAAATTCACTTGTCCATGAAAAGAAACTAATTCTTATTATTGGTGGGGGCTATTCTAATTGCTTTTTGATTCTAACTGTCGTCCATCCCACTTTCCTCAGAAATTAAGTAGTTTGTTGCCTTCAATGGAGTAAACATTTGAAATTTTCTGATTGGTGGCAGGGTGAGCCAAGCTTTCACTTGTATGGATTTATTATGTGCATAAGTGCTACTGCTGCAAGGGCCTTCAAGTCTGTTCTTCAGGGTATCCTACTTTCTTCAGAAGGGTAAATGCTTTATTGCTTTCATTTATTAACCTATTATCTGAGTGATTGCTTATCTATTTAAGTATGTATTCAGATATCTGTCTAATTTTCTTTAGTGTTCTAACATGAATTCTGTGTTTGCAAAAGATTTCTCTTACCTGGAAAATTGGCTGCAATATGATGCTATGTAGTCCTCACATTATTCAAAATAATCTAGTCTTTATAAAAAGTAAATACCATGGTGGAGAGAATATATTAAAAAGGAATGAGGGTAAAAGGATTTTTGGTGCGAGGTAGGCTACTGGAAAGGCATTAGGCCGAGGAGAGAGTAGAATCCTTAATAACTATTTTCAAATGTTCAGTTCTCCTGATCTATGTTACTTGGACTCTTCTAAAATATATGTAGTACCAAAGTCAAACACTCAACACTTAGACTCTGACACTTGGTAAGGGAATGGGGATGGGATAAGTATCCCACATGTATTGTTGGAAATTCACTTAACAAAAATGTTTAGTAATTTGAGTTTACAATATAAATATGCATAAAACTATCATATTATGAATGAAGTGTTTTATAGCACATTGTAAATGCTATTTTATTCTATAAAATAGAATAAATATATTAAGAAGTATGTATATTTTGCTATGTCCTTGGACACAGGAAAATAAGATGAATCTGACACTTAAGACACATAACCGCACTCAACACTCGTACCAGAGTCCATGCGACATAGATCCGGATATTTAGCCTGTTGCCAGGGCACATATAAGTTACTAGCTGAGAGCCATCAGATTCCCCACAGTTCCTTGATCTGTTAGTAGTACTGTTACTAATTTGAAATCGGGACCTATCAGAAGTTAATTTCCATTTAATGTGAGCTTACGTGAATGACTTTGCTTATCTTTGTTAATAGTGAATGTCCATTGACCATGAATCCTAATTATAGAATTTGGTTCAACTGCTACCTTCATCAGTCATTTAATCAAACTATGCAATGACTTCCGGAAGGTTGGGGAATAATTTCTCTAATCGAAATGACAGGAGGTGAAGGTAAAAATTCTATAATAAATTTTCTTCTAACTCATTTTTTTCATAAAAAATGAACGGTAATATGAAATTAGATAAGTGTGGTAAAGAACAGAGGTAGGTATTCCTTGAGAAAATTTCAGAACAGAAGCTGTTAATTCGATTGATAAAGAAATGAGGAGAGAGAATGCACCTCTGCCCCCCTCCCTTCAAATCAACCCTCCCCCCAAACCGTGCAGCACAGAAAAAGAAAAAATGGTAAGAAAAAAGAACAAAACGAATTAGAAAGAAAGAAAGGACATTAAGAAAAGGGAAAAGGAAAAGGGCATTATTCTTTATGACATTTAAATGTTAGAACCCATGAGATTAGACATATGAGGAACATTCATCCTTTCTTACTTATGTGGAAACGTCAGGAGACATTGTTCATTAAAAACTTATAGTTCAACTTGAATTCTGTGGCTTATAACTCTAATGAACCTCAGTTATCAAGGGATCTTAAAATTAAAAAGATCAGACTCCAAAATTCATCAGCCATTAATGTGGCACATGCTGTCTTTGTTGCTGGAACATTCTCCTTTTTTTTTTTTGGTTCTTGGGTGGTTCCTTTCATGTCTCTCATATTGGCTGTAAGAATTGAAAGTCTAACCCACCTCATCTCTTTAACTGCCTTTGTTGTGGTGCTAGGACATGAAGTAGAAGACATAAGAAAACTTGCTTTTCTGTGGGTGTTGCTGGAACAGAGACACAAAAGCTATTTTGCTGCTACTCCTTCACTCATAAATTACATATGTACCCAATATTATTAGTTTTTTCCCATTGCCTTTGGCATTTCAGTGAGTAAAGTTGATTTTGTAGACTTCTGCTGAATCATTGAGGTTGTGTAGAATTGAGAATATAATCTAATCAAGATTGGGTTGTGGAAGGTAACAAGTGCTCAGACAGCTGTGACCTAGGATAATGCACTTCCTGAAGAGTGGCTAAAACTATGCAGCTTTGCTTCTCTTACCTAAAGTACTTGTTTTCAATCTCAATAGCTTTCACTTTCATTTCTAGAGTAGGCCTTTTTCTCTCATCACAACAAGTTACTTGGGTCTAGGCTGGATGGGTTTCATTCTGCTTGGATATTTGTTGCCTTCTTTTATTGTTCTTGTTTTTGTTTCTCTTTCTTTTGGCACCAAATCTTTGGTGAGTTTGCTCAGGGCTGGTTAGAGTATGACAAGGGTCAAATTGATACAAATTTCTACTTTGTCCAATAAAGTCCTATCTGATGCTTGCCTTATTGTTTTGTTAACATTTTAGTGATTGTTCAAAAAATTGAGAGCATTAGCCTATCTCTGGAATCAGTCAGGTCGGATCTGTTGGATGAATTTTTGATGCACCTGCTCATATAATTCACCTTCTCATTTTTGAAGATATGTGATATTTCTGTTTAGCTCTTCAAGATATATGTTCTGTTTCTAGTACAAGATGTTGATGCTAAGATGATGGGTCATCCTTTTACCTCTCTCTGTGAGCTCAGGAATCTGTCATCTTAAATCGATTTCTTATTCTGAATAAGATACAAATATTGTTTGGGAAGTATCAAGTTTCCACTTGGTACCAAAGGTAACTTTTTCGTACTGTTTCAGGGAGAAGTTGAACTCCATGAATTTGCTGCTGTATATGTCCCCAGTTGCTGTTCTAGTTTTATTGCCTGCAGCACTTGTAATGGAGCCAGATGTTTTGGATGTCATTCTATCGCTTGGAACAAAACATAGATTAATGTGGCTACTTCTTTCCGTTAATTCAGTGGCAGCTTATTTGGCCAACTTGTCCAACTTCTTGGTGACTAAGCATACAAGTGCATTAACACTCCAGGTTTCATCTCTCTCTCTCTCTCTCTCTCTCCCTCTCCTGTAATAGTGTCACAAATTACTTGACAATCATTTCATGGAAGAAAAAATAAACAAATTTTGCTTATCTATATTAAGCTGTCTGACAGTTTTACAATCAAGTCTTGATTGAAAACGTAGTGTACCACCGTAACAAACATTTCAAGATTTTGGTCACCTAAATGTCTCAAAGTGTAGGGGTCATGCCATTCTGTTCTACATAAAAGTTGTTTGAATGGACTCATTGTAAAAATAAATCTGTCACCATGAATAATGGTAAATGGTCAAACTGAAGAAATATTTTGAAAGAAGGTAACATAATACTAATGGCAACACTTTAAGCAAGGATTTCAGTCAAGTGGATAAAGTTGCCCCTCGAAATGTTTGCAAAATTAATTAAATGCTTTCCGTTCCAAATCCACACATGACCGTTCTTTTGTCTTTTTCCAAGCCTGTGAACTCATGGGTTTCTGTAATGAGCTTTTCATGAATTTTCTATGTAACTCCCCATGTAACCCATCATTTATTTACGGGAAAGGAATATTGAAGTAGAGACCCTCTACAGTAGAGATGGGGATGCTATTATAGAAATCGACTGTGCCTTCTATTTACAGGATCCATGTTATGCTAATTTCTGTAATGTCACTAGCTGTTCCTCAATCCGGCACTGCAATTTCCTACGTGGGTGAAGGAAAATACCTACTGCCGGAAGGATCTTTAGATCTTTACAAACCCTGTATTGAATAGCAAATGCAAGAATTCACTGTTACACCCACTTTTCACTTTGGCTAAAAAAATTCCTAAAATATAAATTCCATATAGGGTTTATGTGTCCAATCCCCAGCATGATTCTACAATCTCTTTATTGAATCTGTTCCTCCTACTTTCTTTGGAAAACTGAGAGCCATTGAAACCTTTCATTAGTGGGACTAGACTGTTGCTTCAGTAGTTTGGTCAAAGTTTGGAAGGATTTCATACACTAAACTGGGAGAATCATGTACTTGAGAATCAATTTAGAGTGATAAGTAACCAATATTTGAGCAAACTAAAACATTAGAGCAGAAGAATCTATCTGTTTCAGAAAGTCATTTAACCTGAACACGTAATAACATTGAAGCAACGCTAGTGTTTTTTTGATAAGTAACATTGAAGTAATGCAATCAAGCAGAAAAGTTAGATAAAATTTTACCAAGAATGATGTGGCTGGTGTAGGTCTTATCACTTGAAAAATTGAAGAAAAAAAAATCAAGGTGGCTTCTAATTTTGAGAATGCCACCGCCACATTATCATGGACAGAAATTCTGCATAAAATTTGTATGTATTAGAATTTTCCTAAATTAACATCGTTTTGTTGGTTTTTCTCTTATTACTCTTGTTTTCTGTGTTCACCCCTGGAATTATATTGTTATCAGGTATTAGGCAATGCAAAAGGTGCAGTGGCTGTCGTTATCTCAATCCTCTTGTTTCAAAATCCCGTCACCTTTGTTGGTATTGGTGGCTACACAATGACTGTTATGGGGGTAATTGCTTATGGAGAGGCGAAACGGAGATTCAAATGATGTTTTCACTTGCACCATTTTTTCCTTTCTGCTGGCCCAGATTTTTTTACCATGGAAAGTTGGTAGTGCAATTAGATGGTCGATCATCAGTCAGTATCTTTCTTTTGGAAAGAGAGAGAGAGAGAGAGAGAGATGATGCTGTACTTTTCTGTGTACAAGCATGTATTTAGTTGTAATTGATACTGGTGTGATTTATTAATGAGTAAAATATCATTGGTGTTCTCTCATCTCTTTGCAGATGCCCCTTCTAGTGATGTCTTGCTTTGTTTTGAAGTTAAGATTTCAGTCTCTGCTTCTTACTTGGTAATGTATGGCAGCTGTTGAACAGTTTGAAACCTGTTATTGCTTTTCATGTTTCTAACTGGAGATGTGTCCTTGTGAAGTGCACTGATAGAAATATGGTTTCTTCTTTAATGTTATTTAGGAGACGCTGGAAAATTGATGCCAAGTTGGTGAGCCTTGGGGAATTCAGTAGCTACGAGAAGAACCCAAAAAAAAAAAAAAAGAAGGTTATTCCTGGAGGTGGCAGCTGAAAGCTGTGTTGTGAAAATCAAATCACCAAACTCACTAGGCTGCAAACTTGTCTGGCATAAATTTGAGAGTTAAAGTGGATTTGATAAACCCCCGTCAGAGATGGATTCAAATGTTTTTTCTTGGTTTTCCTTGACGCTTTGAAATTGTTCTTGATAAACCCCCCATCAACACTTGAAATTGTTATTGATTCAAATCACCATATTTTTTTTTATTTAATAGCATCGACAGAAAATTGTTCTTGACTTTTATTAAGAGCAGAATGGCTAAGTTCAAGAGAATTTGAGCATTGGAGGCCGCCACAATGCCTGTCATGTAGAGAATAAATATACATCAAACTACAGTTGGTTTCTTGGCCTTGGTGCTATGTCTAACTTTTCAACCAAAAAAAATAAAAAAAACCACAGTTGCATCTGAGGCAGTAGCTATGAGCTCCCTTTTGCATGATGAATTCCTGTAACCAAAAAAAGAAACAAGTCTTATATTGCTATTAATTATTCATCCTTGTTGAGAAAATGGTAGTGTGGAATGATGGAAGTTGGATATCAACTTATAGCAGAAACTTTCAGAGAAACCAGTTTCGACACAATACTTACTAGTTTTCTCCATTAATGGAAGTCCACAAATAATGTAATTTCGTCATTCAAGTTCTCCGCAACATTTACCTAGAACTCCTTTATGCTGAGAATCCTGATAAATGTTCTTGCTAAAAAAAACTCAGGAATTCCACAATTCACACCAAAGTATTGCATTTTGTTACGTACTTCATCAATGTGAGAGTTACATATCTTTTACCGAGAGTCGTTTATTTTCATAAAAGAAGCCACTACCTCCTAGCACTTCCAAACAGGGCGTCAGGGGCAAGCTCTCGTGTTCAAGCTCTTTGTATCATTCAACAAATACGCAATTTGACAGAGCAACCAATATAGAACATAAGCCGGTTCCACAAACTAACAGTTTCCTTATATGTTGTTCAACAGAAACATGATGCAACAAACAACTAATATAGCACATAAAGTGACTCCACAGAACTAACAGATTTGATCCTTCCACAAATGCAAGATCTAACAAACACCTAATATAGAACACTCGCTCCAAACATCAAGAAATACATGATGATATAAATAATACAACTGAGAGAGAGAGAGAGAGAGAGAGAGAGAGAGAGAGAGAGAGAGAGAGAGAGAGAGAAGGGCAATATTTAGCTCAGCTTGTTAAGAATTGTGTTTGCAGGTTGGCTTCAAGGACGGGCGAAGGCAGCAGAGGCAGTCCATCATGAATGGTTGGCTCTTCCTAGCTAGCTAGTTTAGGACTGGTAGATCACCAGCTTAAACTTCTCCTTTCCTCTGGACATTTCAATTTCTCTAGCTTCTTTCACCAGCGAAACATGAGGCGACCAAAGCTCCAGTTCTTGAAAAGCAGGCATGCTCGGCAGAGCAGAGGGGAGACCTTCTAAGTTTCCACATCTATTAATAACAACACTTGTAAGGCTCGGCATTGAGCCTCCAGAAATAGTCCAAGTTCGAATAGCCAAGTTTACAAGTTTCAAGACTTGGAGGTTAGGAAAACCATTGCTATGGCAATACAAGTCGCGGCCACTATAAGCAGCGTTCTTCAACTTGAGAACTTGCAGATGCGGCAGCTGACCCAGAGTCCCCATCGGATCTTCCAACAGCTGAGTCTCCGATAAAGTGAGCTTGGTGAGGTTTGGGGGGAATTTGATCACATTAGGCAGGCCGGTCAGTTCTTTGCACCGACGATCTCTTTCCAACTTCAAAGTCTGTAGACAATTCAGTCTTGAAAGATGCTGGAATGCAAGATTTATGTGCTCTTCCAAGTCTCCATTTATCCCCAACTTAAGAAGATTTGGCAGCATGGAGAGTACAGTTTCTATGCAACTATCAGGGCTTATGCTAGACAAAGTAAGAAGGTTGCTTAAACCACCACCCTTGCCAGAATCCTTAGCCATCTCTTTAGGCGGCTCCGGAATAACTGCTTGCCCATGAAAATACATGTGCCTCAGTTCTTTCATCTTCCATATATCTATCCGAGGACGATCAATACAGGGGGCAGTCACTTCAAGTGTCTGTAAATTCCAAAGGTTGCATATGGAAACAGGAAGAGCTTGAGCTGTTAGACTTCTCAACCTCAGGTACCTCAGGTGAATTAGTTTATCTACATAATTTGGAATGACATCAACACCAACACCCCATAGATCCAGCACCCTAAGCAATGCAAAGCCCTTGCAGAGCAATTTCCATTCTTTCAGCGAGAGCTGTCGCTCATCAAGGCCGAAGCACAACATTGAACGAATTTTTGATGCAGATGGGTTCGAAGAAATGTAGTTCAGCATGTTGGATTGGAGGCCTAGCCGGCGTGAATTTGATAGTGATGATGAGGAGGAGGAGGAGCACCCATATTCAAGAACCTCGAGAAACCTCTCTTCCTTGGCCTTTAAAATGCAGAGGTCTTGCAAAAGATCATGGATGCAACAAGTCTTTATAGTCCCATCAAACCGGCTCTTGGAAACTTGGATCAAATTTCTAGCAATAAGCTCCTCTAGATAGTCTTCCCCTACGTCTTCCATAGTTTCTCGATCACTCTTCTGCACAAATCCCTCAGCGATCCACAACCTCACCAATTGCCTTGATAGGATGTGAAAATCTTTAGGAAAAAGGCCAAAGTAGAGGAAGCATAGCTTCAAATGGTGGGGCAAATTGTTATAACTCAATGCCAATATCTCCGAGCACTGGTCTGAGTGTTCTGCAAGAAATGAACTCACACTCGACGACACTTTGGACCACCACCGGCGAGTCTTCTCTTTCTTCAGCAAAACTCCGGCCAACACCACAATTGCCAACGGCAGTCCGCCGCACTTTTCTGCCATCTGTTTCCCGAGATCTTCCAAGTCCAAAGGGCATCTCCCTTCCGGAAAGACCTTCATGGAGAAAAGCTCCCAACTCTCTTCTTTACTCAGGAAATGGAGATCGTGGGGAGGAGAGCTTGGGTTTACATATAGAGCCACCTCCTTGTGGCGAGTAGTGAGAATGATTCGACTTCCATTCATGTTATTTGCAAAGACCTGGTTCAATTCTTCCCAGAATTCAGTTCTCCAAACATCGTCCAAGACGACTAGATATCGGGTAGATCTCAAATACTTCCGAAGCTCTAAACCCAGCTCGTCATCGCTCATCTCCTTCATCTCCTCCATGGTTAGTCCCACGGCGCACTTCACAATGGCCTGCAACAAGTCTCTTACTCTATATCCCACCGACACATAAACCCATGCTCGGAAATCGAAATGTTCGGCGACGACCGGATCGTTGTACACTTTTCTGGCCAGAGTGGTCTTGCCGATTCCACCCATACCGACGATCGGGATTACGTCTCGTCGAGCTTCGCCTCCAGTTAGCCGCTCGGTGATCGTCTTTGCGTCAGTACCAAATCCGATCACATCGGTTTCTTCGACAAGCAGCCGCCTTCGTCGCAGCAAGATATCATCTTCCACGGGAAGATCTCCCTGTTGGGTAACAATCTGTATGCCGAATCTTTCTCGATTCTTGTAAATTTCCTCGAATCTTGCTCTTACGCCTTTGATCTCCTCCGCCACTCTGCGGCGAGCTAATAACTGGGCAAATTTGCTTTTTGTTCTGAGCAACAAGCTCTCTCCTCTTTGCTGAGCTATGGTGGCGACGTACCCGTCGATGATGTCTTCGGCTTCACGAGCTGCGTCTCTAACTTGGCTAATGAATTCCACCTTGATAGCTTCCTCGTTGGGTTTCAGTCTGAAGCTTCTGAGGTAGGATTCAGTAAGTCTGAGCTGTTGTTGAAGCGATTTGACCTCGTCCTTTACCCCAAGAAGTAGATCGGCTTCTTGGGAGAGTAAACTGGCCAGGTTCTGCAACAAGAATGTAATGACAGTGTCCGCCATTTCTCTCTCTAAGATTTCTTTGCTTTACAGTAATGTTAATGAGCTGAGGGCAAATTAGAACCCTTCTCTCGGAAAATTATTAACCCCAAAAATTCCATGGAATCTTTTTTCTTTTTTTCCATAGGAAATGAAATTTCTATGGTATCAAAGTCTCAAAGCTACTATTTTTTTTTATGTGTAAAAACCATTAAAAAGATGTTTTCTGAATTTCCGAAACTATATTTATGTAACCTTACATTTTCTTAAATTTTTTGGTTCTGCGCTGGCTTCATGATCAAAGTACAAAGCTTAGTTTTTTTTTTTTGGTAAAATTATAACAACTTTTAAGTGACTTTTTAAAACAATTTTTAAACTTCTAATTTCAATATCACCATTTCTTAAGCTTTCATTTATGCAATTGAGGACCAAAAATCCTGTACATTTCACATGGTCCTTTTTAAAGGGTAAAAATATATTCTTGTACTAACTAATGTTATTTTACTTCAATCATTTAGTTCACAAACTTCTTTATAGTAATTTCTAATCAATTCTTCATAAAATTTTTACAGTTATTTTTATCTATAAAACGTAATCAAGGTTACAAAAAATACCTCTAAATCATCTCCAAGTGTGTGTGAGAAAGAGAGAGAGAGACACTTGAGAGTATTTGAGTGTCAAAATGATATGAGAATACTTTTTTTCCTTGAAAAAAGGCCATGTAAGACGGATATGGCATTTGACAGTCAATTGCAATAACCGAATATTAAGAAATGCTGACATTACAATAAATTAAAAGTACAAAAACTTAATTATTATAACTGAAAGTGTATGTCATGAAGTGAGATTTGGTGTAAAGTGTAAAATATATTTTTTCCTTTTTTCTTTTGCTAACTAGGTGTGTAGACCAGTTTGCCCTCACTTCGATTAATTTTGAAGTCTGTGTAGTTTCTCTGTCCGACACAAATCAAGTAATTATTAGGCCAAAGGTTTTAAAAAGACTTTTGCGCTTTACAAGAGTTAAACCATTAACCTTCTTTTAGGAAGCTATGAGTTTGACCAATTAAATTTGTCTGGTTAATTCAAAGCTGCTACTTATCGAAAACAAAAGTTGGGACACTCGGTTGGCTCCAATTTTAAAAACCTGTTAGAACTTGGGGAAGGAGAGAGTAGGAGAGGAAAGATAATTGTGCCATTTTTCCTTTCGTTGTCTAATTCTACCTAAAAAAGAAAGTAAAAAAATGGAGGAAAATTTTTGAATTACTTTTTCTCTATTTTTTTCTTTTACTTTCCTTTTGTTTTATTTACAAAATCAAATAGAAGAAGAAAAATATTTTTCTTTTATTTTTTCTTTCTCCTACCTTTCATTTCCTTTCCCTCCCCAGTAAGGCTCGATAGACTTTTGCCAGTAACAAATTTGTAAATTGACGAAGATATCTTTGATTCTAGAACAGAAAATCTAATTACTCAATTAGGAAAACAGGGTTGTTTTTATACTTTTTTTTCTAAATGGTTTTAACATTATTTACTAAGTTTAGGTTGATCAAAAAGTTAAGTTTTGAAAAGTGAAATCACAAATTTAGGTTTGAAGTTATTTTTTCAAAACACAAATGCTTTTTCTGTGATTTAAAGCTTGTTCCAAATTCTTATAGAAATGTTTTGAAAATACAACTTTAAGCTTGAAATTGAATTTTGAAAATACAATTTCAAGTTTGAAGTTTTTTTTCTCAAAATACAACTTTTGAATAATTTGAGTTTGATAAATAAATTTAAAATCACCTAAAAATGATAAATAAATTTTAAAACAACTCTTACTTGGGCATAAACCTTTCGCAATATTTTGTAAATGTACAAAATATTACCCAGATAATGGCCAGGCCTAGTGGATCACTCCCCAAATTAAACTTTATTTTCACGGGTTAATTACCAACACAATTCTTGAACTATAACCATAACAAAGCCAAAAATTTCATCAACAGGGGGCAACCATTAATTATAATCACAAAATATTTTTTTGTCAGGTAAATTTTTTAAAATTTTTTGGAAGTCAAATTACAAATATCTTTAAAATAATAGGTAAAATTAGAGTTTTTAAAAATTTGAGGGGGCATTTGTATATTTCAAGAGTAAAAATTGAAAATATTTCTAAATGTGTAGGTAATAATGAAACTTTTTAAAATTTGAAGAGGAGCATTTTTCAACTTTTAAAGAGGTAAACTGAAAGACATTCTAAATCTTGTGGGCGAAAGTGCAATTGTTAAAACTTTGAGAGGGGCAACTGCCCTCTCTGGGCCTTAGTTGCCTCTGCCTCTGACTATGAATCAGTATCGCTATGCTCCTTAAACTCTAAAACGTAATAAGTTGATCATCTAAATTACCAATTTACATCAATCAGTCCCTCTGTTAGCAATTCATTAGAAAAATAGAGAAAAAATTATTAGATTCGTACATGTTAACAAAAGTATAATTTTTTACCTAATGATTGAAATATCCTTTGAAATGATAATTGCCTAATAATTGAAATATCCTTTGAAATGACTTATAAATATAAGATTAAAATAAGAGGTTTTCAGTCATTAGACAATTATTACAAAAGGTGAATGCGATTAAGGCATAAAATGAATTTTTTTGAATATCTATAAGTTACATGATAATTTTTCATCTACTCTCCTAACCGATTGTTAAAATATTACTAACAAAAGGATGTTAATTGATACAAATTAATAATTTAGAGGGTTAACTTATAATGTTTTAAAATTTAGCGGGTATTATAATATTGAGCTATAGTTTAAGGAGTGTTCTTATCATTAACCATATTTGCAACTATGTAGACAACACTTTGTTTACTGTGCATGTCATATTTACATTTTAATGTTGAATGGCCCCCTCCTTTATTAAGAGGAACATAAAATTTTTTATAAATCTTAAACTACCCATACAAACGGATCCACGTTACTGGAGAAGAAAAAGATTCATTAGGTTAGAGATTGAATGTAGCAATTATGTTACTAATGTGAATGTATCAGCATTCGTTGTTTCATTGAAATATTAAAATACGTAAAATTATTCTCAAGTCTCTCCAAATTCTCTTTTCAATATTTCAAAACAACATTTTCAAAATCATTTCTTTTAAACCATAGTTATTAGAAAACTTTTTTTAAGAGGAAAAACCCATTTTTCCAAAAACTTGCTTTCGGAAAGGAGACATGACTCTCATAAAATTTTAAAAATTTTTTATAAAAATGATCCCAAGACATTTATGAAACTCTAACATAATTTAATGAAAATTGTGACAAACTATTAAAAAATATCGCAAAAACTCCTAAAGACTCACTTCTCATAATTTTTAATATTTCTTATAGCGTCATTATATTGTTTGACATTAACATATAATTTCTTAATAAAAGTTTATAGATATTGTGTAGTATTAGTATTTTATTTTATCATAAAAGTATTCTAAATATTTTTTATTATTTTTTGGACTATATTTTTTTAATAAATATTTTGTTTAATTCTATATTATCTAACTTTTTTCGTTTCCCATAATTTGTTACGTCACGTTTCACATTGCCGTTCTTTTTCACTTTCGCTTCCTTTTTTTGACAACCACGTTTTGAACCGCCTTTTTAAGAGTTTTGGTTCTGTTTTTTGTTTTTGTTTTTTAAAATTTGACAAAATCGCATTTGACATACCGGTTCCACAAATTATTTTTGACAACTGCATTTGGTAAGCTAATTTCGAAATTTGTTTTTGAAATTTTTTTTAGAAAACGCCAGAGTTTTAGAAATCAATAAAAAGGTATTTTTTAAATTTTTGAAATTATTTTCATGTGAAAATAAAAACGATATGAAACCGATAGTGTTTTCTATAGTACAATTTCTTTTTATTTTCAAGAACAAGAAAATTGAGATATTCTCAAATTTTTTGTTTTTTAAAACACGAAAATCTAAAACCAGAACCATAACCAAACAGGCAAAGAAAAAAAAAATCTTCACATAAGTCTCAAAGTTTGAAAAACTTCAAATCTCAAGTCTATTTTCTGAAACTTCAAAAATAATCGTGAAACTTTCACAAAGAGCCTCCAAACTTTGAAGTCATTACTTATGAATTCCAAGTCCTAGCTCTATTAAAAAATGATCCAAAAGTGTCTTCCATGTACGTCCAAAAGTGACAACCCTTTTTAAAACCTCCATAAATCAAAATTATTCCATTTTTTGTGCCCTAAGTATGAATTCTAATTGCCTTGATTTTCACCAAATTTGACAATGTAAGCAATGAGAAATAATTTTTTGCTGCAGTCCGCACATTCTTCAAATAGATACTCTCTAAAAATTTCTTGACAAGGTTTTCATTTTCAAATCTCTATTGAAGTAATACTTTATTAAAATATTATGCAAACTTGCATTATTCAATCCTAGTGTGATGTAGAGTGCTAATACTTTCCTGCATTGAAGGGCGAATTTAGGATTTTTGTTTAGAAGGGAGGGGGCGAAACTTGCATAGAATTATACACGAAATTATTTCCAATTGACAATCTAATTTCTTTGATAAGTGAAAAGATGACTATATTAAGGATGCCAAAAAAAAAGGTGCTGCATAAAGGTTGTATACATATACACCCTCAATAAAGTTATGATCACCTAGGGTCAAATAAATAATGAGGGTTTAGTTTAATACAAGAATAGAGGGTTGTGATCTTATTGTTTATTTGGCAAAATAATGAATGGCCAATAAAATTTAGGAACAAAAATGAAGGTGATAGTAATTTTTTTAGTTTTCCTGAATGTAGTAAATTTAGTGGAGATAAATGTAAATATTTGAAAATTCAATGGGAACAATAAATTATATTTACAATTGAGGATAGAAATAAATATAAATAAAAAGTTTTTTAAAAAAAAGTAAGATGTGCCAAGTCAGTGAAAGCGTTAAAGTCGCAAACTATTCACAAACTAAAAGGGTATCCTTCAGGACAAGTCATTTTTAGGTGGCAGAGTTCAAAAATCTTTTCAACAAGCCCTTGTAAAACTTTTCAAAAGATCAAACCCGTCATAGGTCTTTCTTTTCTCTGAAGGGAGTTTTTAAAGCCTTTCCTCTACCACCTGAAGCGCGTGAGGGTCGAAAGTCGGGCCATCACAATACACTTAAATTTACTGCATTGAATTCTACCTATAGAGAAATTAAGCAATGATGAACTGGACACTTAAAATTTTTAGGCTGATAGACATCAATATTTTTCATTCATATTTTTAATGATTAAGTAACGAAGAGAATCTTTACATATTATCATATAAAGTAAGAGAGTGCAACATTATTTCAAAAATAAAAGAGAGCTATTTTGGTCATTGTCAATAATCTCGAAAGTGGTTAGTATAATTTACCTAAACTGAAATTATATCTTCCCTGCACCTACTTGGGTTACTTAAGAGAGAGACAAATAAAATCGGAGACAAATTGAAACCTTTTAAAATTCACTTCTAAAGAGATTTTAAATTTCTTCAAAATAAATAGAATTGGAGAGCAAAATTATTATGTATCCTTTTTGTCCATAACTTAATAAGACAAATAATTTTCATTTTTACTTCTCTTTTGTCAAATATAATTTTCTTTTCTTTTCTTCTCTTTATCCACACAAGAAGAAGGATTCAAAGATTTTTTTTTTGTGCATTGGTATCTCAAATGTAAGCATGTCAAAATGGGCCGTGGTCTATGTGTAGCCCACCCCTTGGGTGGGCCTCTGGGCCTTGCTATGGAAGTTTGGCATACGCTTAGGCTTGAGCCTTGTTTGAAACTGGTTGAAGGAAAAAAGAAAGGAAATAACTTAAAAATTGTTGAGAAAATGATTTATCGATTTGGTTTCCTCAATTTGGGGTCCTCAAGAAATAGAGATGGCAATGAACTGGGGCAAGGCGGAGATTGGGAATCTCCGCCTTTACCTAAAAAATTTACCTTCATCCCTGCATGAGAATTAATTTTGACCTCTATGCCCTGCTCCATAAGTACAAGACTTCCTCCATTCTCGCCTCCACCCTTATGGTCTCAATCCCCACCCTCGCCTTCAGCCCAAGTCCAAGCCCAAGTTTAAGCAATTCAAATTACAATTTGGAGAAACTTAAATCAAAATGAAGTTATACAATTTCATGCAGGAAAAACAAGGAGCTTTCTTCCAAAACAACATTACACAAATGCAAAATCAAGTTAATTAAACACCATTTCCAAAACCCAAATAGAACATACTAAAACTTGGCAAAACATAAATGTAAAACCATTTTTTCTTATCGTGAAACACTTTCTTCCCACCAAATAATTGTTTCCAAACCCTAATCAGCTCATATAAAACCGGTTTGACTGCATTAAACTGAGCAATCCAAATTACAATTTGGAGAAACTCAAATCAAGATGAAGTTATACAATTTTATGTAGGAAAGAACAAGAACCTTTCTACCAAAACAGCATTAAATAAACTAAATCAAGAGTACGCAAATTCAAATTAATTAAGAATAGTTTCCAAAATTAACAGAAAACGACAACTGTACTTGTGTCTTAAGTAACCTTGGTACAAGAAAATGAGGGATCAACACTTTCATGGAAACCTGCAGGTTTTTGTTGATAATATTATTGATTTTCTCAAGTAACTCGAGTGACAGTAATAACAATTGAAGCTTCAACTCCTTCAAAAACTACTCCACCAGAGATTGTATTACTATTTTCTAGGTTAAATTACTATGACTAACAGCATTACTGAGCACAGTGTAGAAAGGATGCATTTTGAAAATTTCTATATTATTTATTTATTTATTTATTTTTGCTCCTTCAGTTTCATCAAAAATAATTTGAATGATAACAAGCAATGCAAAAGAAAACAAACAAGGGTTAAGTAGCTGTAGAGAAAATTTCAACATTGTAACATTTTCACTTACAATTTTGATAGCCTTGCAAAAGAGAAAAAAAAATTTGAAGAAAGAGCTAGGTCACTGAATTATGAACCATATAAGCATCTACTTGTATCCTAGTTTCTCTTGCTTACATTGACTTTCAGCAGAATAAGGCTTGCTTTACTAAATTGAATCCATTTTAGTCATGACAAACAATCCACCCTGCAGAAATTTAGCAGAAATAACACTTTTCTACTTGTATGTGTGAAACCACTATGTATGAAAACCACAATCTGGAGATGAATTTGTGTATACAGAGTTAATACTTGATTTTGAGAGAGAGAGAGAGAGAGAGAGAGAGAGAGAGAGAGAGAGAGAGAGAGAGAGAGAGAGAGAGCGAGCATGGTCCCTAGAAATGGAGGCGCTGGTCCCTGAAAGTGGAGCCCTAACCCTCAGCGAGGAAAAATAATTTTGTAGTCAGGTAGTACTGAGTAATTAATGTTAATTCTTATCAAACAGTGACACGTGATGTGTGAATACATGAACAATTTGAGTTAGTGAAGTAATGGAGAGACTTTTAAGGAAACATCCTATCAGATTTTGTCATATGACATTTTCTCTTAAAAATCTCTTCACTATTTTACTAACCCAGGTTATTGATATATTCACACGCTACATGTCACCAATTGATAAGGATTACTACCAAGTATTCAATACTACTTAACCTCTAAACTTTTTTCCCTTAGCGAGTGATTATGTAATGAATATACTTTGTAATCATTTTATTTTTTTGTAATGAATTAATTGATCTTTTTCATATCAATCCTTTTTGTGTAAATCTTAATTTTGAATTGTAAAACTAAATACTTGAAATTCAATAGATTCTTGATTTTTACTGATCGGTAAAATTAATATTTGTAAAAAAGGGGGGGGAGAAAAATTCTTTTTTTATGTTAAAAAAAGTTTGGCTAAGCCGGAAAGATAGATCGAGTTTAGCCTCTTGATTTACACTTTAGAACTGAAAGAAGCCGGTAGCAAAGGAAGTGGCAGCAGTGCTTTATATAACTGCTTTTAGGTCTAGAGATTCATCCCCTAGTCTGTGAGGATACCGGCAGATAATGCGCCAAACACGTCTCAATTATGAGATGTTCCATTTCTTTAATCTTTGTCTTTAATCTAAAGCATTTTTTTATTTGTACCAAAAAAAAAAAATAAAGCATTTTTTTACTAGGATCAATGTAGTTGTAGAAGAGGAAGAAGACTCACTCCATTTATCTTTATGTCTGGCCCCAGCTTTAATAATGGCCGGGACATTGAGGAATGTCCAAAAAGGTATTCCAGGAATTGGTTTGATTCTATCTCTGTTCATTCCGTTTGAAGAAAGATCGAACAGAGTTTACTTATTTCTCAGATACTATCATTGCTGCTGTTTTGGAAAAGAAGTTCATGACTCGTGAGCCTTCTACTTCCATGCAACATTTCTCTATCAGGCTTTTGCCCATTATTGAAAATTCTCCACAACTGTCTCTCATAGGAGTCTAGACCGTGTCTCAGAACTTATAGCATACCTATAGAGAACATCTGTTAGAATAGACAATAATGAGATCACTATTTTAGTAAATGATGTGGAGAAGAGTAGTGACATTGAACCATAAAAAGCTCACAAACTCTTGAAATAGTAGAAGTTGACGATGTGCCACTGTATGGAGGGCTCAGAGAGAGTATAAGTGCTTTCCTTCACGCTGAGTGTGAACTCCTAATTTCAAGTTGCTGCTATACGAGGAAGATTGCTTATGAGATCAATAAGCTAGGTCCATTTGTTGAAGAGATTTTCAATACGTGAGATGTTTCAAGTAAGAGAGTTCTTCGGTGAAGTTGCAATTGGAGATCGAGATTGAGAGAGAGAACCATGGGGTTGTATTTGTTTGCGGAGAGATATTACTCATTCTATGTTTGATTATGATAAAATTATGATAAGAATAACAAATATTATTTTATCAAAATATTACATTAAAAATAAAAAATTAATAAAAAACTAATTTTAAATTATAATATAGATATTTAATGTTATATTAATTTATTATAACAATAGAAGAAGAATAAAAATGTCATTTTAGAGTTTATGCTGAGAGAAAAATAAGTACTATAGTATTACTTTTCTCCTATTATGAAAATTAATTACTTAAAAAAATTAACTAATTTCATATAATTTTTTTTACTAAATTTAAATTTTGTTAAACCTACGAAATAACTAATTCATTCCCTCACTTTTATTTCTCAACCAAACACAACTTGAAAGTGAAGGCGCAGTCCGCTGAGTGTGAGAAAACCCTAAGCCAAAGGGCCAAGGTTCTAAAACAGGGTAAAAACCAGCCTATATAAAAATAAAAAATATATAAAAGCGGGGCGGAAAGTAGCAGTAAAACTTTGTCCATCCCGGTCTCAATACCTATGAACTTTTATTTTAACATTCATCTCGGGTTCCATCCCCATTTCACATATTCCATCCTCACTCTAAACAAGGCGGATCTCCATTTTTCCGATCCATTGTCATTACTATCAAGAAATGAGAAAGTGTGAAAGGAAAATTTGTTTTGAAATTCAAAGAACGGGGAAAAGTAAAGTAATATAGAAATTATTGAAAAGAAGATAGAAAAGAAAACGGGTGGCTGAAGCCTGAAACTGTTCTAGGATTCTAGCTAGAGCTCGTCAGGGTTTCTCTCTGTGTCGATACTCTGCAGAGGGTTAACTTTCTGTTTCTCATCGATTCCCCAATGGAGGCGTATCTGAACGAGCACTTCCCCGTTGTTAAGCCGAAGAGTTCATCGGAAGAAGCTCTGCAGAAATGGAGGCAAGTATGTCAGACCGTGAAAAATCCTAAACGTAGGTTTCGTTTTACAGCAAATCTGAGCAAGAGATCTGAAGCAGCACTAAAATGTCGAGCCCTGGTGAGTGTGATGACTTCTGGTTGAATTCCATATTGATCCGAAACATATTTCAAATTTCATGTGATTTAGGATGGTTAAGCCCAGTCAATGATACTGAAAATTGCAACTAAATAGAGCCAGCATGTTGGCAGTAGCTAGAAATAGCCAATAAGAAAGAAAATTAGCCACAAATTAAAGTCCCGATTATTCGAATTCAAGTAGAAATCAAGAAGTTGTTTCGGCTTTTAAATTCGTAAGTATTGAACTTATAAAAAAAATTCGAAAATCTTGTAAATTGAGTGTTAGCATCACTTCGGTTTGCCGGATCAAGTGATGTAATATATTCCTGCACTTCTAATTTCTTTTATTCCTCTTTAATTTTCTGCTGTTAATTAACCTTAGACGAAAAACCAAACCTTTTTAACCTTTAAGAATGCTCTATAACTAGTCAAAGCCCCTCTTCCTTCAATTGTTCAAACTTTACTCCAAAGAGAACACTATTGACTCTTGTTACCTTTCACAGATACTGTTTATATTTACTGGTTGTATCACCGAAATGGCCAGTAAATCCTGCCTTCTTTCTTAATTATTAACCCAACAACAATACTCTTTTCTTGCCTCCTGGCCATGCGCCAAAAGCTGGTGGGAGTGCGGCTTTCTTCAAGGAAGTGTCCCCTATGGTATTATATATTACTACATTAGTAAAGAGCCAGAAAAAGTCGAAATTTGAAGTGTATACTATTGTCCCTTACCAGGCTTGACTGGTAGTTCCTTGAAGCAATTGTAGCACCCACTTTCAGCCCCCCTTGATTGTTTTTGTCATACAGAATTCCAAATACAAGATTTGACAATGTACACCATTAGGACTAAATGTCACATTAAGGAACGAGCGAAGCCCTCTCTTGGTACTGGCAAAACATTTATTTCCTTAGTTATGTCAGCTGGCAAAAGATTATATATCTACTCCTTATCCCAGATTTTATTAGATCAGAAATCAACTCAGCAACTCTGGTGAGTAGTGACATTCACATTTCTAGCAACAAAAGCTGGCATATTGAAATCAAAACATAAGCATACATTAATGTTTTTCCATCATCAATCCTCCATCTAAGATGTTTCATCAACAAATCTCCATAGAAAATAATACGTCACGCCCTGACTGCTAGAGGAACAGGCCTTGGCCTTAAGCGAACTCTCATTCTTAATAGGTTAGCTTTAAGGACATTAGTTAATAATTTATTTCTCCTTTAGAATCCTCCAAGCTACCTGACCAATAGAGATTGGTTGCATTAAAACCCCATCAACCCAAACCTCCCTCCATTTGATTAAGCATCATGTTATTTATCCCTAACCCCATTTGTGGCTGTCATTTGTGGAATTAAATATTTTTCTTGATTTAAATAAATGGTGGCCAATTATGTCGAGTAAAATATATCAAGGGAAATATTTAGGGAATCCTTTAGGAAAGTCTTACATATAATATAGAGATATCATTTTGTGATATCTTTTGTGAAATTTGACATATAGTGCAGATTGTTTTTTATTTCAACATTGATTGAGAAGGTATTTTAGCTGATTAGGTGAGAGTACATACCCATCTATTGTTTTTATACATTCAAAACTTCGAGATAATTGGAATGAGGTTTTGGATTCAAAGAAGCTACATAACTTTTTGTACTTAAGGGTGGGGCAGCCACGTGGCTTCTTTATATTTCAGATTTTTTGAAGACTATGAATGAATAAGTGGAGGTTTGAGAGCTTCCACTACATTGCTATATATATAGTATACTTCTAAAAGAATACAATATAGATTTCTTCTTTTTCAAAGGAGAGAAAATGGTGACTGTATGTCATCAATTTTTAAATGGAGTGGTATCTTCTGGAGAACTTCAACGTTCGGCTTTAGAACTCGTTAGAAGAAGCTCTGGCGAGATGAAGGGAACTAGGTAGATTACTGATAACCCCCAAAAGGAGGTTTGGTTTTAGGGCAAATCTGATCAAGATAATTCACAAATATTTCATAATCTAAGGTCCACCACTTGGGCTGGGTGGGATTTATTAGGACTTGTGAGTATTAGTTGTTAATGTTTTAGCCTCCATATTCAATGGCTTAAAGGTAAGATGGCTACAACTGAGATTGAAATCACAGAATCCACTCTCCCGTGCCTGCCCAACAAAATATGAGTTAAGGCCCCTAGGAATAACATGACATTGACAATCAATCTCCTCGGAAAGATGGTATCACCAACTGATGCGGTGGCAATAGTGGCATAACTGATGCAAGCAACTTGATTGACACACAATGACACAAATATTTCTTATTACCCGATTGCATCTTTGCAGTGAAATCTTTAAACAACATTTAACCTGCTTTTGAGGTTACACACCCTTATCCATTTCTCACTCAAAATGAGAGGTTTTAGCTCTTTGCGAATCTTCACTATGATCTTCAAAAGGAAAAAGAAATGTTCCACAAAATTAAAGAAGCCAACACTATAGCTAGCTATCCAAATTATTGTAGTGATGCCACATCTACTGAATGGCTTAACACGTATTATAGGATTTGGAAGCCTAAAATGAACGTTATGGGTCCCAAGGTAATGAAGAAGCCCCTTTGGTCAAATGAAGTTGTCCTGGGATATGTTTAGATCTTTAGTTGCATTTATTTGCTAGATCCGAGTTATTATACGGGTCTATGGATCTTGTTTTAGGTCAAGCTATTTTAATGGGTTGTTATGTGTGATTTCCTTAGGTCTAGAATTGTCTTTATAGTAAAAAATAAAAATTTCCTATTGTGAAGTCTTAGTTATAGTTGGAGCAAGATTGTCTTGAAGCCTATATATTTTGTGATCTCTCCATGCAATAAGACTAGACTTTAGAGAATTCGACATTATGTTGTGGGATTTGCCAAGCCCTTGTGAGGGAAAGCCCCTTTTCCTCCTCTTCTTCTTTGCAAAAACCCAAGTTACTGGTCTCAGGTCCCCCATTCACAGCTTGAGAACAGCCCCTCTTTAAGACACAAAAATCTACAATATTAAGCTCTAATGAATAATCAACGTTCACCCCTTGCTTTACCTTTTGGCTTTTATTCCATACTTAGAAACCTTGTTATTGCTGCCTACATCCTTCAATAACTACATTTTTTCTGAAGATCCAGCATCCTGCCTATCATAAAATTAAGCCAGTTTTCAGCCCTCTTCATCTACAAACCCCTGGTTCATGCTTCTAACTTTTTGAACCCTAAACCTACAAGGTTTTCTAAACCCAAAACCACCATGAAATCAACTATGGGTAGCCTTAATTTAAGTTTGCTTAAGTTGTCTTATATCATATAGCAAGCATCACCAACCTTGGTTTTGGAAGAAAGACAAATGCTCTTTTTGTCAAGCACATTGTGCTCCTTAGACACCATGGGAGTAGAGGAAAAGCTGCTTTGACATCAGTAAGGCGTGTGCTGTTAGAAATGTAATGTCTATTCTGAGGAAGCGGCACTTGTCCTTACTTTGTGTATTTACTATGTATGGGTCAAAGATAGAGCATCCTTGGTTTTGCTTGCTTGGATGTCATATCTCTCATGTAGGTGAAAAGGAATGCAGGGGAGTGATTCTTGTCCATGCTTAATTTGACGAGCCATTTGAAGTTCATATTGTTGTTCTCGATCTAATTTAGTGCTAATAAGACCACCACACTGTACAAAAATTACAAGCTGAGTGATGCAGACCACTTTCTCTCTTTTCATTTGTTTGTTTCATTTTTGTTCTCTCTTTCATCTGAGGTTTCTTTATTCTTACCATTTAACTATTACGTTCTGCCAGAGAAAATTGCGAGTGGCTTTATTCGTATCTCGTGCAGCAGCTATTCTTATAGGTAAAATATCTTTGTCTTATATGAGTTCCACTCATAAGCAGTATTCCACTCCTTAATATTTCCCCCATAATATTTCTTTTATAAGTTTTTAATTATCAATTTTAGATGATGTGATACAGTCCTTGTTCGTAAACCTTACAAGCTCTCAGAGAAGGTTAGGCAAACTGGTTTTGGGATTGATGCAAATAAACTTGCATTTTTGGTCTTCTCACGTTCTTACCATCGTTTGAAGGCTTACAATGGTGTTGAAGGGATTGCACGGCAACTAAGTGTCTCACTAGACAAGGGAATCAGTGCAACTAATCGACCACCTATTCCTGATAGGCAGAAAGTTTATGGCTCCAACCGAAATGGTGAGAAGCCTCGCAAGAGTTTTTGGACATTCACATTTGATGCACTGCACAATATCACTCTCATAATCCTCCTAGTGTGTGCTATTGTCTCTATAGTTTTTGGAATTACCATAGAAGGGTGGCCTCAGGGTATGTATGATGGGCTTGGGATCATTCTGTCTATTTCCTTGGTGGTTCTGGTTACAACGGTCTGTCACTATAAGCAGTACTTGCTATTCCAGGATTGGGATGAGCAGAAAAAGAAAATGTTTTTGCTTGTAACCAGAGATGGATTTCAACAAAAGATCTCCATCAATGATCTTGTGGTTGGAGATGTTGTACACCTATTCACTGGAAATCAAGTCCCAGCGGATGGCATTTATATCTCAGGTTACAACTTGTTGATCAATGAGTCAAGTCTGACAGGAGAAAGTGAGCTAGTGAATGTAAATGAAACAAATCCCTTTCTTCGCTGTGGGACAAGGGTGCAAGATGGGTCAGGGAAGATGCTGGTGGCATCAGTTGGCATGAGGACTTACTGGGCAACATTGATGGCTACTCTGAGTCAGTGTGGAGAAAAAGGAACACCATTACAGGAGAAGTTGAATGGTATTGCTAAATTTATTGGAAAGATTGGTTCAGCCTTTTCCTTGCTGACTTTCATGGTGCTGGTGACAAGGCTTATGGTGGAAAAAACACTTTACAATGAGTTCCTGCAGTGGTCAACAGGTGATGCCTTGAAGCTGCTGAACTACATTGCTATTGCGGTGACTATACTTGTGGTTGGAGTTCCTGAAGGTTTGCCATTGGCAGTTACACTAAGCCTTGCTTGTACAGTGAGAAAATTTATTAATGAGGGGGCTCTTGTGAAGCATCTTTCTTCATGTGAAACTATGGCTTCTGTTACCAGTATCTGCACAGATAAAACAGGGACACTAACTGCCAGCCATATGGTTTTAGATAGGGTGTTGATCTGTGATAAAGTGATATCAAGCAAGGATGCTGTAGATATTCTGAAATCTGCTGAATATGAGAGGGCTTTGGATGTTCTTTTGCAATCTATATTACTGAATACTAGTTCAGAGGTAGTACAAGGAAAAGATGGATTGAGAACTATTTTTGGTAGTCCAACAGAGTCGGCATTACTTGAATTTGCCTTGCTTTTGGGAGGAGATGACATCGACCGATTTCAGCATTTTAAGATAGTTCAGTTTGAGCCCTTCAGTTCAGTTAGAAAAAGAAGCTCAGTACTTGTGGCCTGTCCTGAACGTGGTCACCGTGCATTCTGCACAGGTGCAGCAGAAATCATCCTGCACATGTGCAGTAAGATGATTGATAGCAACGGAACTGTCCATCTCTCAAAGGAAGGCAGAAAAAAGGTCCTGGATGTCATAAATAGTTTTTGCTGTGGAGGTCTGAGAACTCTATGCTTGGCTTTCAGGGATTTTGATGATTGTAGTGACTGTGAAATTCCTGATGATAAGTATACACTGATAGCTGTTGTTGGAATTAACGAGCCAGTGCGCCCTGAGGTAAAAAATGCTGTTCAGACATGTTTAGCTGCTGGAATTGCTGTACGTATGGTTACTGGTGACAATATCAATACCGCTAAAGCTGTAGCTAAAGAATGTGGCATATTGACTGATGAGGGTTTAGCTATCAAAGGGTCAGACCTTGGTTCCAAAAGTCCTGAGGAGATGAAGAAGTTAATACCAAGAATTCAGGTCTGTAGTCATTGGTATTGGTTGGATTTTAAATCTTATGATCTTCTACCATTTTCTAGGACTTATCCTTTTGGAATCTTTGCCCATATGTACAGGTGGTTGCTAGAGCCTCGCCTATAGATAAGTACACTTTGGTAACCCAGCTGAAGAAAATGTTTGAAGAAGTTGTAGCCGTAACCGGTGATGGGGCCAATGATGCCCCTGCCCTTCATGCAGCAGATGTTGGACTTGCAATGGGCATAGCCGGAACAGAGGTCTGTGCATAAAAAGACAGGAACTCTAGCTGCAAATCACAATTTTCATCCCCATTGCTCTATTTCTACTCATCTTTTGTGCCATAAGTATCTTCATTTACAACTTGTAGGTTACATGCCGCTTGAACATTTTAGATAACTATTTTTCGTATAATTTGTATATTAGTTGGGGACTCATATGAGAGAGTACTCCACATCTCTCGATTCTACTCTTTCTTTCCTCATGTATTCTTTTTCTCCTTTCTTATCTATCAAAATAACTTCGTGTCAGAGCAATAAAATCAGGAATACATCGCAAAGCAGAAGTTAGAAGAGCTGCTGGCATGGTGCTGATGTCAGCACATTTCATGCTGCTGAAACCACGTTTAGAATCACCCATCTGTGTTGCTTTTACTAGTGAGAATATTGGTGATCCAACTTTGTTTCTGTGGTTTCTTTGCTTATTTTGAGGTTGTGGAAGCACGGTTTAAAAATATTTAGATCTGAAATTCTAGCCATATAAGATTTTTTTTGTAGGAATGATTGCAACAAGGTCGCTTTTCCTTTGCAGTTTTGCTGTTGCTTTTGCTTGGAGCATTTTTTTGGAATAGAAATTACATATAGATGAGTTTGTGGAGTTCTTTTTTGCACGTGGCATGCTGCCATCAGTGCTAGATGGCAATTTTCCTGACTTCTTTTTGGTACTTTTATTGCTGTTCTCTGTGATTTATCCTTGCGTTAGTGACCTAGACTTGACAAGCTTTCTCTTGCTTCTCTTGAACACGAGTAGGAGTGGTGGCAGCAGAATGGACGGATTGCCGTCCAAAATGTAAATCCCATGTTACAAATTACCACTGTAAAGTAGATGGCAGCAATTATGTAACTTAGTGAAAATCCCACGCTACAAATTACCACTGTAACATAGATGGCAGCAATTATGTAACTTAGTTGTATTTAGTGCTCTTGTTTGTTAATAGTAAAGTATTAATAGGCTATTTGAAAGGGAATGTGAAGAACAAGATGGAAAAGATGCTGCGCATGGCTAATGGGACTTTGAGAACTCTCTAGTCATGTCTTGTCTTCTCCTTTCATCAAGCTAGAGATCAGTGATGGCTACCTCTGCCTGAGGAGTTGGGAAAACAAAGGAGATTTGAGAGGTTGCTTTACAAACTTAGTTACTTTGTGGAGCCTGTGGGAAAAATTCTATTAAAATTAAATTTTGGACTGATTGTGCTACTAATGCTCACCAATTTAAGACATTGGTGGAGCAAGGGTGAGCTTTTGGACTTTTAGCAGGATGAAATCTCATATATCACTAGCTTGTGATCAGGTCTGAGCAAGGTGGCATTCCTTCCTTAGTTTAGCATATGCTTGCATTCAAGGGAAGAAGAGTTGAGGGACGCCATGATTCACTCTGTAGCCCCAAGGAGGTCAGCACTTGTTTCGACATAGACAGAAGGAGATGTGTCTTACTATGTGTCGAATTATGTAATTGGCTTTTACTTATGGGCCTGATTTAAATTTAGGTGGGTTTTAGGAGTCGAAGCCAAGTCTCTAAAAGTTAGGAATCCAAGTAAGATTCTCTAAAATTTATAAATACCAATATAGTTCTTCGAATTTAAGAGACACATTATGTTTTAGAATATTTTCAGAGCTTTGAACCTTCTTTGGGATCTTGTTATGGAATTCTTAACCTAGGTGTGATGCCTAGAATTTCTTCTTCTTGATTTACTCTCTCTTTAAAACTGTAAAACTAGATCTATTTGGCCACCCTTTTTGTACTATTATACCTTACCCTAAAAGTGTAAGCCCCTTTCCATTCAAGCCTTAGAACCTAGCATACTGAAACAACCCAAACCAGCAAAATAACTATTTAGGAGTTAGCATTCAGAATAGTTCCCTTCCATCTTTTCATTTCTGAAAACCCTACCCTTTTATTACCATACAAATAAAAAAGGCCTATATGTTTTGACCACCTTTTCAGTCATGTAAAAACTTTCAATTTCAGCCCTAAAACTAGAGCTCTCCACTGCTGACATACATCAGTTTGGGCTCACTGCTACACTGCTAGTAATAGAGTGTTCGCCACATTTGTCCTGCATCACAAGAGTTAGGCCTTTGCTATTTCGGCATTTTGAAACTTGAGGTCAAGTTTTCTCCAACTGAGGGGGAGTGATGCGGAGCATAGGAGGTCCAGAAAGAAGAATGAACGCTTGTTTAAAACCTATTAGAATAGGGGTATACCTTATAGAAAAAAGAAATTTTAAGAATCGGTTCAAGTTTAAGACAATCACCTCTTCGAAGCTAGATTAATAACAGGATGTAGTATTTTTTTGTAATTTTAATACTTTAAGGGATAGAATTTACGTAATTTTACTCGCCTAGTTTTGCATATTAGCCTCTGAGGTAACCTCCTTAATTGGTCCCCAATCACATACTTGCTTCAACTATTTGGTTGTCGAAGAGTTGTTAGGTGCTTGCTGCACCTACTTGGTTGTCAACTAGTTGTCGCCTCAAAGCACCTCCTTTGGGGCTGTAATTTCTGTGTTGAATGGATAAATTCAGCCAGACCTTTCTGGCCTATTGTCTGTGGTGCGATGCCATCTATCCTCTTGTGGTATGACACCATGAGATTTTATTGAGAAGAGTGGTTCTTCTAGTTCTAGTGAGGTGGGATACCTTAATCTCTACCTTTTAGTGCTCTGTATGCCATGCATTTTCTTGTGGTGTGACTCCACAAAACCATAGCTCAAGAAGTGTGACTCTCCTTTTTTGGGTGAGGCGTTATACCTCGGTTTTCTAAATCCTTAGTTTGGGTAGTTGAAGGAACAAAAGTTACAGAACTTGTAACAAAATTTGCATTGACACCATGGATAGAGTTGACAGAAATTGTTGTATGAATGCAATAGAAACAAGGAAAAATAGCATATACAATTGAGAATTTCACACTGTATTGGAGGAAGGCTTAGGAATTAAAAATCAGCCTGCGAAGAATGATTGCAGCACTTGAAAATTGTGATCTTACAAGGACATGGATTTTTAGGCTGAAATTTCGTGGTATGGTTGACAGATGTAGATAAACTCACAGTAACTCTCAAAGCAATTTATCTATATTTTGGGGACATGGTGACACTATAGTTAGGTCGTGTGTTGTCATTTGTCGACATGTGATCTGAAACACATGCCCAAGTCTCCCTCAAGTTGATAGAAAAACACCAAATCAAAAGACAATGCTACCCCTTTGTTTGGAGAGAGAGTAGCTTGACAGTTCCTGTTACTGGCAATGAGGAGAGAGAGCTATTTTGCGGCCCTGTTTAAGAGCCCTAAAAGCTCCCAAAGGTGGCCAATCTGTTGGACGAGTCGAAGTGCCTAAAATTTATTCTATTTAGAGGGCATCCTTGTTTGATTATTTCCTAATATTCTCTATGACTTTGAACTCAAATGTTGTCAAAAGTACTAGAAGGAAGGATTGTTGAAGAATTAATATAGAAAAACATGAATTCAAGAACACCATTCTGTAGTACTAGGAAATAGATGCCTTTTTAATACTTTACATCTCTTACATTCTCGTCATTCTAATCCTTGATCTTATCACTAATTTATTTACAGGTTGCACGGGAGATTGCCGATGTTGTCTTAACAGATGATAACTTCAAAACTATAGTAAATCTAGTCAAGTTGGCTCGTTTGGTCTATCGGAACATTCAACAGTTTGTGCAGTTCCAATTAACAATTAATGCTGTTTCTGTTTTATTTAATTTTGTTTCTGCATGCATCTCAGGTATCCTTGCCCACAAACCTAAACTTATTTACAGGTTTCCTTTTTTACTTCCTCCAGTATGAACTATCAATCACCATAACACAGACACTTAATATTTTTCTGTCAATTTCAGGATCTGCTCCTCTTACTGTTGTCCAGTTATTGTGGGTCAACATGATCAGTGACATTCTTGGTGCATTGGCACTGTTTACAGAACCTCCAATTGATCATTTAGTGGAAAGAGCTCCGGTTGGAAAGGGCATGAAATTTATTACCAATGTTATGTGGAGAAATATCATTGGTCAAAGTATTTATCAATTGGCTATCCTCTTGGTCCTTAAATTTGATGGCAAGAGGCTTCTGAAACTAAGTGGTGAAGATGCTGGTTCTGTCCTCAATACAGTCATATTCAACTCTTTTGTGGTTTGCCAGGTATGCATCAAATAATAACTTTCTTGAACATTATGTTTCTACACTGCAGAAGCTTCGCATTGCAGTTTTATTGGAAAGATTTTTTATTTTTTGTGGTTTGAACTTGGTTTATGGTTCCTAATGTTTTAAAAGGGAGTCATCCTTTTGTTGTGGTTGGTCTTGTTGTTAGAAAATTGTTTCCAGCATAGAAAACAAAATTTTGTGCTATCTTTCTTGTTTCCCTAAAGCATATGCCTTTTATGGTATGTTTAGATTGGAAATTTTGGTTTGGTCCACGAATTTTTTATATAGAGCATTACTTTGTAGAAAAAAAGGTAATACCATTACTTTTTTTTTAACCAATCTGCTTCGTCATTTTTGTCATTGTAGTACCATTATCACTGTCTATTGCCTCCATTGCCAGCTCCTACTATGGCATTGTGCTGCACTGCTAATGATGTGATATAACTGACTTTCATATAATTTTGTTCAGACCAGAGGTGAGCAAATATACCATTCTGATCTTTTCTAGAGACAATATACGACATAATGAGAGACAGATACAAAGAGAAAGAAAATAGTAGAAAGATGGTGAATTGCATCTTCCAGGCCTGTCATTCATAAGGATTAGAAAAGATAGAAGAAAGGAGATAGAGGGCACATAGGGAGGAGAGAAGAATAACATATGAGAGGCAAAAAGATTTAGCTGAGAAGCGAAAGATATGAAACTTCATTGTCAGACTCTCAGTGCTTATTAAGGGGCTTGCGCTGATTTCTTTCAAATGTCGAGGGGCTTGAGGCAAGGGTTCCTTTGTTTCCTTTATTATTATCTTACTGATAGAGGCTCCTAGCAAAATGATCAGAAGGATAGTGCAGGTTGGGAGTTTTTGGGGAGGGTTTTGAGGTGGGTTAGAGGGGTAGGTCGATGTAGTCTCAAATGGAGGTATCTAATTTGTTGTATGCAAATGAGACCATTGTTTTCTATGGAGCTAAGCCAGATCAGGTAGGGTACCTTTGTTGTGTGCTGTTATGTTAGGTAAATTAGAGCTTATTCTAGTGGGTGAAGTGACCAATGTGGAGGCTATAATTTTTTCAATTAGGCCCTTCTACATAAGTGGTTATGAAGATTTGCATGTGAAAGGAAGAGCTATTGGAGGAGGGTTGTTGTGGATAAATATGGGTCCTCAAGTGATTGGGTAACTCTAGAGGTGTCCATGTCTTTTGGGAGGGGGTTATGGAAAAGCAATTGTGTGGTGTGGGATGACTTTGTACTCAATATCATCTTGGTGGCAAGGGAGGGAGGCAAGGTGAAATTTTGGCTTCTTAAGTGGTGTGGGGAGTTTAGACTGGAACAGTGGACCAGGAGGCCTTGGTTACTAATATTGTCCGCACCATGAATGATTAGATGCCTTAGGATATACCCTTTAGGAGAAATTTTTAGGATTGGGAGGTGGTTGAGCATGTGGAGCTTTTACAGTTAGTATATGTTGTGGGTGGTGTTGGAGAGGGATAGAATGACATCCGGTGGGTGGTTACTCAAGATGGAAAGTATAGGGTTGAGTCTTTTGAAATGAGGCTAGTAGGGGATAAGGGATCTGGTTGGTTTTGGACTAGAATTTGGTCGTGTGAAGTGCCCATAAACTTGGCTTTTATATCTAATGTGCGGCTCACGAAAAGATGCTTACCGTCGACAACCTGATTTGTAGATGTCATGTTTCTGTAAATTGGTGTTGCTTATGTAAGTGAAATGGATAGTCTATGCCACATATATGTTGTTAGGGAGTTTTGGGCCTTAACTTTGACCATTTTTTAGATGTCTTGGTGTTTCCCCGAAGGTTGTCTGAAGTTGTGTAGGATTGCAGGGGAGCTAGGGTGGGGAAGTATAACAACCTGATTTTTGTGGACCGTTAAATAAAATAAGTGACAAAAATAATCTAAAAGAATCGCGTTTCCAACAAGATAACTTTAATCATTTCCTAAAATAGATCTTGAAAATAATACAACTTCAATTAACTCCAAATTATGTCTTCAAAATGATAAATATTCAAACAATCTAATATCTCTAAGAAATGTGCAGTAAAAATCCTCTCGTGTTTCCAGCAACACTCGCATTGTCTGAACTTAAAAAATAAAATTGGACCGGGCGGTGTACAATACAAAAGAAGTACAATTGCTCAACTTAGGATAATTAAAATAGAGCTCGACAATCAGCCAAACTGGTTCAACAAATCAAATGATTGGATTGACAAGTGACAATAAATCACAGCAAATGATACATATGTTAATCATTCCAATGTTTCAGTCATTCCAATATTTCATCACAACCCAATACCTAGCCCTTCTCAGTACCATGTCAAACGCTGTCCATGCCACATAGTTGTACCCAATTCCAGTAACCAACACCCTGTAGGGTTAACCTTCCATACCAAGTTTGGAAGTACGGCCTAACCATTTCCAATCACAATAATAAACAGGCCAACAATTGCGTTTGTACATGTACCGATTTGTTCCGTAGCACATCAACCCTAACAAAATCCAATGATTCAAAAGTGATATTATCATGGAACTCAACATCGAACATGATATTCATGGATGTGCCGGGAAAAAAATTCAATGGATCCAAAAATTATAGAATCATGGAATTTAATGAGCACGAATATACAAGAGGAACACAATTTAGGAATAACAGGAATATACTTTTTGCCAAGAGATTTAGGAAGGAACATATTGTATGCAATCGGTTTATCTCAAATGCGTTCTACAATTTTTGCAAGGATCGCCACAACCCAAACTATTTTGTTAAATTTCACAGTTAATAAAAATATTTAGTAGACTAGACTGAATAAAATACACACCAAAAGGAATAATTTATCTACATTAATTCAAGGTAGAGTTTTCCCACAATTCCAATGGGAAGAAGTTCAAGGCACACGGCGCCCTCTAATTTGTACTAAACATTAAAGGTTAGGATTAATTCTTAAATAATCATATGAATGAAAATAAATCATAAGTCACTCAATAAATTTGAGACTAAGGAGGCTTGAAGCCTTGCACTTAAAAAGTATTATTGGTAGCACCCAACCACTAATCCACTTAACTTTTGTGTATCTATTATTTGGCACGTATAATATATAAGGCAACTTACTTTATGAATGATATTTAATTTTACACCACCGATTGAACCTTGAACTAGTGGCCTCATCGGGTTGATGTCCGTTTCGGTTCTAATAACTATGATCCCAACCTTTGCAATTTTTTGAACTTTATATAAGTTATCTAGGTGTAAGGCGTGTATAGCGCTTTCGGTTGTTTTGTTTTGTTCTTGCTCTTTTATACACATGGGTGGCACCGTGGCATCCCCTGGATGCTCTTATTATATATATTTGTCTCTTTTCACTTGTCAAAAAAAATAAATAGATTAAGCAACAAATCTTTTCCTAAGATACATAGAACTCCCAATGAGATAAAAGCAATTTCATATCGAAAAACTTTTTACATCAATTGAAATCATCTCCTTGTGAGTTGTCCTTCATTTGGGTGGATCAATCTCCTCTTGTTGGAGAAAAGCTAGTCTTGAGCTTTGGGTTCTTTAAAATTGAAGAGATCTTCGAATCATCTTGGTCTCCTTCAATGGATCTTTGAACCATAGAACTTCCAAAAAGAGTGATGTGCTTTCCTTCGGCTATTTTCTTTCTTCTCTTTCCATATCTGTCTTATAATATCACAGATTCTTTTTCTAAATAAAAGCAACATATTATAGTTTCCAATTGCCCACTGCCTGTTTGAGAAAAAAGTCTCATGAAAGTCAGTTGCATCTATAGAAAATTATATTGTGAGTGCTCCTTCAACTGGGTGCATGCTATATTTGCTGATGGTAATATTTATTGGTCATCTCCTCAAAGACTAGTTCAACAAGGAATCATCCAAAAACAATGCTCTTAATGTTGAACCAATTAGAAGCTAACAGTTACACTGAATATTGATTAAGCACAACAGACGTGTAAACGAATTTCATACTGAATCTTTAGCTATAAAGTACATTACGATCTGCAAACTAGTAAAGTGAAACATCACAGGTCAGAGCAACATATTGGTCAAAGTCAGTAAAAAGTAGTCCCCAAGCAGAAGGTGTAGCTACAAAAGTGAAAATGGCAGGATTGATCTAAACAGAGACGCAACAATGAATACTGAAGGACGGATTGGATGGACAGAACATAATGAAAACATGATGGATATAAACCATTTCATGATAAAGAACTGCAAAATGTTGTCTAAGAATGAGCTACAACTCAAACACATGCCTCCAAAACCATTGAGTGGGGAATAGAAACAGAAAGAAAAGGAGAACAAAGAAGAAGAGGAGGTGATGGTATCCCCACTTTGCTCTTAGAAACCTCTCTTGATTATTGTACTCTTAATGATGCAGAACGAAAATCACAAGCGCCGATCTCAAAATCGCGTGAAATATGGTAGTTTGATTGGAAACGTGGTGGAAATCAAAATCCATAGTAAACTATGGATCTTACCTTATTTTATCCGAATTTCATTATTTAGTGTTTTAATTTAGTGTTTTGCTATTTTAGGAAACTTTTGTTTTAGTGATAACTTTGTCTAGAAATTTTTATTTTCATTGCGGTTTATTTTAGAATGTTTATTAAGGTCTCTAATGTCTAAATTTGAACTTAACTCGAATTTACTATTTTTGGTAATTTTTTGTATTCTTTTAATTTTAGTATTAATTACAATTAGTTAGGATTTGTAATATTTTTCCTATATATTCATATGTAAGGGCTGTTCCTCAATTCAGTATGAGTTTTTGATGAATAAGAATTTAGAGATTTCTCTTATTTTTTGACTTTTGGGTATTCTTTATGAATCAATTAGTGGTTGATGCATTTTTTCTAGTATTCTACGGAATCTAATTAGAGAAGAGCTTAGTGTTCGATATTTGTGCGCGAATCAACGAACCCTAACTTGTTTATTATTGTTTCTACATGCTTCCCTGCATTAGTTGGTATCAGAGCCTAGTTTTTGATATTCGTGTGCGAATCAACGAATCCTAGTCTGTTTATCACCCTATATGCTTCCCTACATCACTTGATAAACAAATTGATGTAGAACGGTTCGTGCTGTCATGTCACCGAGAAAGGTTCGTGCTGTTGATGAGATCTTCTACATAAGGATGTAACAACAAATTGAAACTCTGACTCAAGTTGCCTTCTTTACGACCTCTATGCAACAAGAACAACCCCCACACCCACATTTTGTGGATGAGGAGGAAACTGTGGATAAAAAAAAAAAGAAATATTTGACAATAAAGTTATCAATGATTTTTTAGAGCATTGTTCTGTATATTGGAATTCATCTCCTATCTTTGATGATTACTCTGATAATAGTAATGTGTTTGATAGTGATTGTTTATTTACATCAACAACCACTCTAGATCCTGTTGCTGACAGGAAAAAGCCACCAATTTTTTATGGCAAGCCATCTGCTGTAGAAGAAACATAAATATTTGAAGAAAAACCATCTATAGATGAAGAATCTGAAAAGGAAGATGGCAAGATAGTGCAACAAAAAGATGTTTTTCCAATTGATTCACTTGAATCCATTCAAACAAATCATCATTTTGAAGATCCATTTTATTTTGTAGGATTCGAGTTTTCTTCTTCATGCTTCATCAAGAAAATAATCATGGATTATTTTATTTTAACTAAATGGGTGGATTGGATGGAGATTGTAACAAAAGTTGAAAATTTTAAAGTGCTTATTCGGAATACAACCTTGAAGTTCAAATTCTACGCCAAAGTTTCTTACTTCATCTTTAGAATTCGAGGGTGAATTCGCTCCAACTTGAGGAAAATGATGCAGAATGAAAATTACAAGCACTGATCTCGTAATTGCGTGAATTTGGTAGTCTGATTGGAAATGTGGTGGAAGTCAAAATCTATAGTAAACTGTGGACCCTACCTTATTTGACCAGAATTCCATTATTTAGGGTTTCAATTTTGCGTTTTGCTATTTTAGGAAACTTTTGTTTTAGTAACAACTTGGTCTAGAAATTTTCGTTTTTATTGCGGTTTGTTTTAGAATGTTCATTTAGGTCTCTAGTGTCTAAATTTGAGCTTAACTCGAATTTACTATTTTTCGTAAGTTTATGTATTATTTTAATTTTAGTATTATTTAGAGTCGATTAGGATTTGCAGTATTTTTTCTATATATTCAGATGTAAGGGCTTTGCCCCAAATCAGTATGAGTTTTTGATGAATAAGAATTGAGAGGTTTATCTTATTTTTCGACTTTTGGGTATTCATTGTGCATCAACCAATAGCTGATGCCTTTTTCTGGTCTGTGTCTTCACTTTTTAAAAATCGCCATGTTCCGTGTCTATATATGTGTTTGTAACTCTCTCTCTCATCCACATTCAAATCTTTGTCAACTTGACAAAACACGGGTATTCTAACCGCGCCTATGCTGGAAAAATCTGAAACTACTACATTTTGTTTAATAATATCTTTCTACTTATTTGTTTCTATTTTTAAGCCACATGTTTTGGTAGATTGGTTTAATTTCCTAATTCTGTGGTTTTTTATTTGCTTTTACTTGTTCACAACTCCTCTTTAGCCTATATAGAGGCTCTATTGATGTAATAGATAATTTTTGATCAATAATATTTCAGATTTTGGAGTGTTTACTCTTATTTTTGGTGTGCCAAGTTATTTTGGGTTGTTAACCTTTGTTATAATTCTCTTTTGCGTTTCCGTTCTACGTCAATTGGAATGATGCAAATCGCAAAGCTAGTTACACTTCTAATGTATCTATGAAATCTAAGAATTGGCCTAAATTGGGTACGGATCTACCCGCAAGCCAACTATACAAAATAACCACAAAGTTGCTTTTTAATCTATGTAGGGGCTGTTCCACCCCCTAAAAGGATTTCTTATTTCTTTCCCCCAAATCACCCACATCAAGCCAAACAGGGCCAAGACCCATGCTTTCCTCCTCCTGCCCACTCTCCCAGGCCACCAAGTAAGTAAAGCTTGTACCCCTTCTGGAAAGACCTAGGACATCTCAAAAATAGAAAGAATGAGAGCCCAAAACTCCTTTACAACTGCACAATGAAGAAAAATGTGGGATTCTCCGTTTCGCTTGCATGAACAACACCAGTTCTAATCAAGTTATTGATAGTAAGAATCTTCCTACGAGCTGCACACCAAACGGAGAACGCCACCCTCAAAAGGGCACTATAAGACCAAATCTTCGTCCAAATCCGACTGCCCCTCTTCGACCCACTAGTAGGGGTGGACATTGGGCGGGCCGGGCTCAGCCTACACAAGAAAATTTTTTCATCGGGCCCAAAACCAAATCTCAAGCTTACCCATTTAACCTAAAATTTGTTTAATATATATTTTTTTCTATAAATAATATAGAATAACATAAATTTTAATTACATATACATATATATAATATTAAAATATAAAAAATATATTATTTTATATATATTTCTGGTTGGGCCGGGCCAAGCCGGGCTTCAAAGACAAATTTCAAGCCCGCCCACTAACTAATTAGGCCTAAAAAAAATTCCCAACTCCTATAATTTATGAGCGGGCTTGGGCGGGCCTATTTGACTTTCGAGCCCATGGCCACCCCCTACCCACTAGCGAGTTGTAAAACGACTTCACACTGAATATTCCTTTCTTTGATGCTAGCCATCTCAATGCATCCTGTCCATTTCCTATGTTACCAAGTAGATTGTCGTTATCATCTCCTCCTATTCCCCCACCTCCCAATCTTGGAGATTTCTTCTCATGTGTACGTCGCAAGTAAACTGCCCATATATAACATTGAAGATTGTCCTCGACAGAGGTGTCTTGAATACACAAGACATTTGCCCTCACTCCTTAAGTGAATCCTACAATGCCACGTGATTCTCAGCAGAGTTCAAACCCCTTCACATTCTAACTAATGATGTTGATATTCATGATGAAATGCATGTATACCCTTCCACTTCCTCCTTGCACTCTCACTTTGTCCTTTGATTCTCCCATCATGATTGATGGAACATTCAACTTTTTTAACTCTCTACCCGACTTGACACCATTCGTAATCCTAAAAACCATAATTATCAGAATTGAATTGGACAGTAAACTGGTGAAGGCATTGGTTCCCAATTTATTGGTTCAATCGGTGATTCAACCAGTTCAACTGTTGCTATACAATTATATATTTTATTTATTACATACCTTACATATATTATATGTGGTAAATATAATCACACAAGTGACTGTGATGCAGTGGTTGAGTGCACAAATTTTACTTAAAAGGTCTCAAGTTCAGACCTTTGCAACTTCATTTTCTAAAAGTTTTATAGTCAACACAGCTGTCTGCACTAAATGCGGTCAATGCACAGTCAAGGCTGGTTTAATAGCCTGCCGATCCAAAGTGCTGAACCGAACAGCCGTACCTGCCGGTTCCCGGTTCGACCGGTCGGTCCGGTCCAGTCTGGTTTTGATAACTATGCTAAAAACCCTTCCAACTAACATCGCTATAGATTCCTCCCTTTTTGTCATCATCTTATTACCTCCACACTCCTCCCCACAGCCATCCCACCCCAGCTTTCACCCATGGCAAATTGACCCATCTTCTCAACAGTAGATTCTACGTACCTCTAGATAACTCCCTTAGGGCTAGAGAACAACTCATCAACGAAACATACGCACTCAACGGAGGAAGAAGAAAGTTGAACACATGCCGAGATTACCCACTTACCTCAAAGAGCCCCTTTTGCAAAATTCCATCAGCTTACATTTATTGGCCTACTAAGACCTCAACTTGGTTCATCTCTTTGCAATTACTTGGACTAGACCTACTAAAGTGGTCCATTCCAACACCCCCCAGTCCTTGTCCCAAATAGCCAACATCTTGTTGCCCAGCCTTGTGGGCCATCTTAATCAGCTGGCCATCATCCCCATGAAAAAAATGTTTGGCCCATCCAAAGCTGGGCCTTTGTCTTTCTCACCCAAACTGTTTGACCCAGTTGTACACCATTTAAAACTTTGAAACACCGTTCTCTCCCATTGTTCACCATGCAATCCACCCCCTCTATAGCTCAACATACCAATTCTGCACCCCTTGCGCATTTGATTATCATCTGCCGCAATCTTCTTCATAGCTCCTCCTTCTACTAGCACGGACCTCCTGCCCACTAAATCTCTATCTGAAGGAAACCCTAAGCCCCGATTCAAGCCAAATAGGCATTTTGAATCCGGCCTGGCTAATTCAACTGATGCCGTAATACCACCGCCAATCCAGATTCTTGCCCACCTCGAATGTTCCTTACTCACCATAGTCCGTCTGCTTCCCCACAGCCCCATATACTGGCTCCAACCACAAGTATGCTGACAGCCCCAAAATTCTATCCGTCACTTATTCCGATTGGAAGCAGACATTTAAAGGCTATAACTAGTCGCTGTTGGAGTCCACCAATCCAGTAGTACTGGATGCTCCGCAAACCACCATCTCCCCTCCCTTTCCCTTCAAGCTTCAACTTCTGAAGGAAGTAGTAAACAAATACAAAGCTTTGCTGAGGTCCTTCACCTCCACCTCAGTAGCTACCCCTCACTTATTTTTAGCAGACTTCCAGCACTGCTGCTTCCCAACCAGCGATCCATTAAGCATCTCTTAAGAAAGATCACTGTCTCATTGCAAAAAGATGGGGCTACCTCAAAGTTGCAGTGCCCTAGAGATGGCAGTACTGAAACACCACTTCACCTCCAGCCAGCCAGCAATCGAACCCGCATCAAGATATGATTTCCTCTTCTCCTTCTTCTCTGACCACCCAGACCTCACGAAATCCCCAATAACCTTCATAAAACACATCCAACATCTTGTCTCCTGCTCAGGAATGAAGACATATCATGCTACCCTTCCCCCACACCCTCATAGCGACAAATTTGCCCCCTATTATAGAGGCCTCGAACGTCAACCATCATGCTATCCACTCTTTTCTGATTAACTACACCTCTTCGCTAACCAATGGTATTATCTCTGACCTGATGCAAACCTAAAACAGCTCATCGCTAAACAACCTCACCTCTCTTCTTATCCCTCTGCCCCTCTCCACCATCGGAAACCACTCATTGCTGTTGTCAACAATGTCAACAGAATTCAACCTGACCTAAAATATTTTCCTGCGCTCCCTCATTGGCATCATCATCATTACTTGTGAAACATTTCCTACCAACATCCTTTGCAAGTTCATCTCTATTTTTAAGATGCAAGCTGAAGTGCCAAACATGAGGAGGAAACTTGAGCAATGCTTATATTTTCTTGGGTTTAGAGGATTCCAGACATTTTGTTAGTTGAGAAATAGCTCCATGATAGTAAGGTTAAGAAGGTTTATGTTTAGGTGACATGTGTCTCCATAACAAAATCCTATTGTCTAAATGCTTTACATTTCCCGTAAGGAGCCTACTAAGTTATCTGTTGCATCATCTATTATGCTATATGCTTTCATTTTTGTTGGAACCTATAGTTTGCAATAATTGTCCTTTAGCATGAGTGCATGATTATCTTAATGCTGTAGTTTCCCTGATGCTTCAGGACATCCTGGGAGACAATTTAAATTTTTGTGATAGAACTCGTAGAAAAGATTAATGGTTCTGTTTGTTTTGATGCAAAATATTTTAAATTAACAATTTACATGCAAAACTTTTTCATAAGATAGATCACTTATATTCATGGTTGTTAAATTCCCGATTTGGATCTTACAATCCATTTGGGCAAAAATGATCCTGATCATTCGTAAAATTCCTTGCAAGTAGGATCTTTCAATCTTGATAGCTGGAGCTTGTTGGATCTTAGAATCCTGATCCAGATCCAATCCAATTTTTAAGCCTTTTTTTGTTTTGTTTATGAATTTTTTATTATTATTTTGTTTTATGTTTGTGGCGTAACTACCCATTTTACACTATTTCCAAATGAAATAAAAATAAGCAAAATTGAATTAAATAGGCTAAGAAAAATAAACTAGGGGAATAACCAAATAAGCATCCAAAAATTGTCGTAATTTGTGAAAACTTAAAACTCAAAGGAATGTCCCTAAAATTCGAGTATCTCCATCTATTTTCCTAACCCACTCCGCCTTCCAACTATGCATTGTCCTCTCTCTCTCTCTCTCTCTCTCTCTCCTCTTCATTTGGTTGCTTTTTCCTTTTTTCTTTTCTGGATCTAATCAAATAGCCTAAGACATTTATTTGTTTGATTCTCTTTTTTTTTTTTTTTTTTATTTTTTCTTATAGAATTATGTTTCCCCCTCTATTTGTGTTCTGCTCCCCTCTTTTCTTTTTATTGCAATTGAACGATAAAATATAGAGCTATTGTTCAACCTTTTTTTGCTCTCCTTTTTTCAGTATCTTTTTTGCATTACATAGTTCTTCTTTTAAGGTTTTCAAACTACAACTCTCTCTCTCTCTCTCTCTCTCTCTCTCTCTCTCTCTCTCTCTTCTTTTTTTAATTTCCCTTTGTTCTATTTATTGCCATTGCAGAATGCAACTATTATAGATTTATTTTATAATATATACAACTCTTTTTCAATTTATTTTTTTGCCTTCTCGTTTTTCTACTACTAAGGTAGAGTGCAAAAATGGTTTGTCACAAAAACTCTTCTCTGCTCCACCTCTGTTTTTTTTTTTTTTTTTTTTTGCATTACTATGAAGCTTTCTATGGTATAATATTTGTATTTACTGGGTATATTATGTTTTCCATAATATTTTCAGTTTCATTTTAGTGTAATTTAGACTTATTTTGAGTCTACTTTTAAGAAATGTTCATTCTTATGGATATTATTATGAATTTTTCTTTTTTCGGTAGGATCTTTGGTAGCAAAAAGGATAAAATCAAGTTTAAGAAATATTCATTCAATCTGAACAATGACACGTGGCGAATTCAATGGGTGGCCCATGGAGACGTCAACTCAGTGAGTTAAAGTTGGGTGGTTAAGTAACATAGATGTTGGTTCATCAAGTAAACCCAACTTGTACCAACCAAAGTTTGGTTTTTTGCAGATGACAAGAGAGAGAGAGAGAGTTGTTGACACATCCAATGATGGTTGATTGCCAAACACATGCTCCTTGTGAGATAAAACAGCAACCTCATGGTCCAAAATCAAACACCGATTGAAAGTGCAATATTGTTGTTGACGATACGAGGATTGACGGTGTAGCTGTTCGGTGGAGAGAGAGAGAGAGCCGCAGCAGAAAACAGCTACCAGAGAGTTGTCTGGTCTTGGGCCTTTTTGTTGATCTGGCAATAGGCCCTTCCTTTCTTTGGGTGATGGAAGATTATGTGTTGTAATGTCATCGGAAAATGACTTATGGAATTCTCATCGGCTAGTTATCTTTTGGTTGTTGAAAGTGTAAAATCTTGTAACATAAAATCTTTTATCCAATAAACACACAATCAAACTCCAGAAATTATGGAAAATATTTTATGAAGAAACAAAAAGTAAAAAATAGCCTAAGTAATAGTTAATCTGTACAGACATGCTGGGTTCACACTTTGACAAGAATGTGCCACACAAGTGACTCCCAATATTTTGATGCGGTGAGACAACCACATGGACATGCTTGTGTGTGTTTTGTGGTGCGTGCATTATAAAACTGTAAAGATTTTGATTCTGATAATGAAAAATGCACTGGCTAAAAAAATAGAAACAAGAACATCTGTCCCTCGGGAACAATGCAAAGTTAACGATCTTGTAAGAACTAAATAATATATATTTTTTACATTCTACTCTTACTTTGGCAGGTATTTAATCAAATAAACAGCCAAGACGTTGAGAAGATCAATGTATTCCGTCGCATGCTTAACAGCTGGCTCTTTGTGATTGTCATGGCCTCTATATTGGCATTGCAAATTGTGATTGTTGAATTCTTGGGGCCGCTTGCACACACTTCACCTCTTGGCTGGAGGTTATGGTTTGTCAGCATTCTAATTGGGTTTGTAAGCATGCCCGTTGCTGCTTTGCTGAAATGCATCAAACCTTCCGTGGATGTAGCCACTATCAATCCTAATGGTTCACAGCCTCCACAAAGAAAAACTCTCAAGTCAGAGTAAGCCAGCCTTGCTTGCAGCTGCAAACAATTGAAGTGATGGTGCACACTGCACAGCTTGTGGGAAGAACAATGTTGAATCAAGCACCAAAGTCAAAGAGAGGAAAATGCATCACTGGGTACAAGTCTATATCCTCTCATCTTATATGGCCTATATGTCAAGGTAAATCAGTTTGTAAATTACCTGGTTATTAATTGGCCTATAAATGCTTTCAGTATTTTATAGCCGGGCCACCAGTTGACCATTTTGGCCTCAGTGATTGCCTAGATTTTTGTTTTTTGCTTCTTCAGTTTAGGTTTGCCTATTACTTTTGTAAAAGTAAGGGTGTCTGTAGTTTTAATTTTTCAAAATTGATCCTTTAGGTCTCTAAAATGATGGTGTCTTTTGTACAATGTTGTAAAAATTATAAACCAAATCTGGAGGCAAAGGGCCTCTAGTGATTGGTCATTTGGTTCTTATTTTCTTTCAATGTATATTTGTTTGTATCAAATTTCAAACTCGAAAGAGAGAGAATCAAGGATGGGACAATCAAGACTTCATTTCTACCCGTAGTTGTTTCAATAGTCAGACTTTGTTTTTTATTTGTATTTCGAAGGTAAATAAAGTTTCTTTCGTTAATCTTACTTTATTTGCTTAATTTGTTATTAGTGTTTGTCATCTATATCTGCATGATTGTCTATCTTATTATAAAGGTAACATCTGAGATTGGACTTGTCAAAGTTTGTATGCCTAAACTAGCCCTTTGAACCCGTTTCAACTGTTATCTGTAGTGGTAGTGGATGAGTGAAAGAAATTATGTATTTTTTTATCATGTGATAATGTGCACAGGCATAGTGCCACTTTCTACTACCCTTAAGAACCTAGAGCCATAACCGCTTCAAATTGTTGAAAAAAAGTTATTAGTGGGTGCGTGAAGTGAAGGAAAACTAACAAACAACATTTGATGTCGGTTTTTACGAGGTGACGTGCCATCACCTTCTAGTATTCTTAAATCCAAGCGAGTCTTAGAAAAAATGTATTGAATATTGTAGTTGTCAATCTCATATCAATTAGCCTATCAATTTTGCATATACATTTTAGTATACTATTTCAGATTTATCACTGTTAATATTATATGTTATAAAATTATATAGTTACTTAAAAACTTTGATGTACATAATCTGACATAACCTATATAAAGTATTATTCAATACTTAATTATTTTAGCTTAAATAAACATGTTATTCAACACAAATAACAAATAATTAAAAGCCATATAAATTATCTAGTGCAAGTTAAACACAAGTTTTAATAGACAGCCGTCATAACGGTATAATAAAAATGATTTCGCACAAAGTTCTCAAATTCTGGTGCAATCTGGTACAATCTTTGTATTGTTTTTTGACTGATAGTTACATATTGACCAGAACAAAATGGTATTGATAACTATATAAAGGGTGGACATTCCGCAAGGCAGGGCAGGCTAGGGTTGGGCTTACACTAATTTTTTTTTTTTTTATGGGGCCTAAAAACCAATCCCAAGCCTACCCAAAATTAAAATTATGGTCTTGTTTATTTGCGGGATAAAAAATTGAAGGATAAGTAATATTATGAGATAAGAAAAGTGATGATGGGTGATAAGTCATACTATAATGTGATAGGGAATTACTCATACTATGTATGTTTGGCTAGGATGAGATTAGTAATAGACTCGTGCATGAAATTACTTTATTATCCCTGCACAAAGTAGTATTATATTATAGTTAATATAATATATTAGATTATATAGTATCCCTTATATAATACAATAAATATATATTCATGTAAGATGATGTATATATATAATATAATAGTACAATAATACTATTATATAATATATTAATATACTGTGATGTATAAGTAGAATATATTAAGTTATACATTAACGTACTATATAACAGATTAATATATGTTAACATATAATGTAATCTATGTTTATATATTGCTCTATTATCATAATATATAATATTATTATGACTTTTATCCAATGTATTTATTATGTATATAAAATATTATCATAAATAATATAATATAATGTAATATTAAATATTATATGCAATATAATATATAGGAGTAATGGGCAAAATGGACTTAAATAATATCCTCTCTTATGGGATGTGTAATACCACATTCCCAGTGGTATTGCACATTCGGTGTTTTGGAGGATTGCATCTCCAGCCGGAGATGCAATTCGGCCTCTCTTTTTTGGTGCCAAACGCAGGAATAATGGGGCCCACAAGATATGGCATCCAATCCCATGGTCCATGTACCCCAAACAAACATGGCTTATGATTCTTAAGCCCACCAATTTAACCTATAAATATTTTTCTTCAAATTAAATGTCAAATAATGTAAAATCTAATATACAACTAATGTTAAATAATATTAAAATATAAAATAATATAATTTTATATATTTTTGGGCTGGGCCGGCGGGTTTCAAAGATAATTTTCAATACTCATTGAACTAATTTGACCTAAAATAAATCTCAAGCCCTATAAATAATAGTCAGGCTTGGGCAGGTCATCTGGCTAGTGACCACCCCTATATACAAGCAATCGCTGGGTTTTGTGATTGTTTTGTTGAGAGATTTCTTGACAAAAATTTTGGCAAACAAATTTTGGCACGACTTAGTAGGACCTTTTACTAACTTGGAGTAAGAAGAATTGCACGTTGAAGGAGAACACTCAAGGTTGTGGAAATGGCACCAAATGATGCCAACCACAAAATTATGGGTAGTTCAAGTGCTAAACGTATTGTGCAGATGGAGCAAAATGTTGGCCAAAGCAATGGGGCTGAGAATGGAAACTTAGGAATTTTTACCAACGAGTGAATCATCTTCACCGTATGATCCCAATCTAGGGGTTAGACGAGATCTAACTCGTGTCATGTAAGAAGTCATGAAGGTAAGTAAATTTCACCATCTAGTGGTTGGTTTAATGGATAAAAACTCAAATTTTCTGACTCAATGCTTAGATTAGAGTCTATATGGCCGTTCAATGGGGCTATATTTACTCTTCAGCGCCCAGATCACATGGTGAGACATAAGCTTGGGCCCGATGTAGGTACAGTGAGAACTATTGCAAATAGTTGTGTGTTGTGTGGTGCTAAGAGAGAATGTTTCTTGGTGGATGTGTGGACTATGGAGTAGCCTATCCACATATTTATTTTTAGTACCACAGAAAGAAGATTGGTGAACTTCAAGTCAGGCACAAATGATGCTCATCTGCAAATTGAGTGATGCAATTTCTGCTGTGATTCAGCCTTGGATTGCCACCCTCCACCAACTCCTCAAGTAAAGTTTGTTGCAGAATGAACTGCATTACATTGCAATTACCATCCCAGGATAAAGTCCTTTTTCCACCACTATATAGAACAAGGCACCTTCCAAACGGGTGACCTTGTTCCATATAATTATTCCACAATGCAGCTATCTGTAGAAGCTCCATATCCTGAAATCTGTGATCTTTAACAGTTAGCTTACACTGAAAAACAAATAAGCCGGCCAATGCAGATTTGAGCATGAAACAGAAACATCTGCCATTTTCAAAGCAAATCACTAAACATGCACAATCCAGTCTTCAAGTCCTAAGTATGGAGATATCATTCCCATCAATCATTGGTAGAATGAGACATTTATTCATTTGAAACTAAACACCTTCCAACCAAAACTCGCATACATGCACGTACAATCAGGAATGCATCAAACGTCTGCTTGAATGAAAGTAGTTTACAAACAGCCTCAGAAAACAGGCTTTTTTTTTTTTATTTTTTTTATAATCTCAGAGTAATAAGAAGCAAATAATGAATTGGTCTTGATGCATGAAAAGGTATGCCATGCCAATGGAAGCTAGTGCATACGGAGTATTGATATCAAAAAGTCTTCCCAAACATCCAAAAGAAGGGGAAATACATGAGAACAAGTTCCTTGATTATCACTGTCAAAGCGATCCAAAAACCACTGAAGAACCCACTCGGTAGAAGTTAAAGACGTCATGATATGAGGTTAGCAATTGTGTTTTGTCGAGTTACATGTCTCAGCACAGTATTTTTGCCGCTTGCATTTTGGTTTCGCATCTCTGCCTGTCTCTCTCTGGAGCACTATTATGACCTTGGAACAAGCCATCAGTGATCACTCAACTCAGCAGAGTTCCCATCTTCAAGCCATATCTGACCCACTGGGGAGTTGCTCATAACCATCATGGTGCTTAGGAGTCTGTTTCTCAAGAGGGATGCACTTCAAGGCAACCGCAATGGGCATGCTCACCGCTCCAATTAAGATGCTTAGTAACCAAAATTCCCAGCTCAATGGCACGGTGCTTGCAAAAGTGCCTAGGAACTCGACTATAATAACTTGGAATGTCACCGTGGAAACCATGACGACCATGAATATCCAGCTGTTGAACACACCACGGAAGACATTGATCTTCTCCATGTCACGGCTATTTATCTCATTAAACAGCTGGAAAATAAAACCACAACGAAAAACCAGTTTAATCAGGGGATGTTATTCTCACTAACCAGGAAGAAAACTGAATCATTTTATCACTTCTGCTTCCTGTAATTGTTTTGGCCTAAGGGTTTTGTTGTTTCGTAAAACACAAATGACAGGAAATCTCAACAACTCAAAACAAAGGAGAGAGAATTTCAAGTACCTTGGCTAAATATAGAAATTCCAAATATATATCATGAAGACAATAAGCTACGCTCAATAATGTGATAAAGAATACCTGGCAAAACACAAAGGTGTTGAATATGAAAGTATCGAGAATGTCGGTAGCATCTGAACCTTCAAGTCTCAAAAGATTTTCTCCATCAAAATTGAGAACTCCAAGGACTGCCAATTGATAAATACTCTGACCGATTATATTTCTCCACATGGTCTTGGTAATAAAACTCACTCCCCTCCCAACAGGAGGCCGATCCATAAGTCCATCGTTTGGTGGTTCTGTAGCCAGTGCCAATGCTCCTAGAGTGTCCATGATCAGGTTCACCCAAAGCAATTGCACAGCCGTAAGAGGAGCAGATCCTAGAATTTGCAAGAAAGATTGTTATCGTTGTCATTGTAATTATTTGGGTATTTCGTAAGAAAACCGAAAGAGAAAACCAGCTTGGGACCTAACCTGAGATGCACGCAGAAACGAAATTGAGCATAAGAGCAACAACATTGACAGTCAACTGGAACTGCACAAACTTCTGAATGTTAATATACACAGCACGCCCCCATTTGACTACGTTTACTATGGTCGAAAAATTGTCATCCAATATGATCACATCGGCACTTTCTTTCGCAACCTGTAGTATCATTGGCGAATAGATTAGGAAAAGAAACTCAATAAATTAGAATAATCTTGATGCAGTTCTAAAAATAATATATTAAAAAATTTTGCCACAAAGAAGAAAGAATAGAATCTACTGGAAGGAAAACTAGAAGAATAATGTACATCCATGAGCAGAAAGACAGACCTCTGTTCCTGCTATACCCATAGCAAGTCCAATGTCTGCCTTCTTCAAAGCAGGAGCATCATTAGTACCGTCACCAGTAACCGCGACAACCTCATCAAACATGGTCTTCAAATTGTTTACCAACTTGAGCTTGTCTAAAGGCAAGGACCGAGCCATTACCTGGATTCATGACCAAAAGCATGTCAGAAAACAAGTGAATTTTCATCATTATTTATAAGTAAAGATTATAAAAATTTATACAATCAACTCCAAACCTGTATTCTGGGTATTATATTCTTCAAATCCTCATCAGACTTGTTGCGAAAATGTGATCCTTCTATCGCCAAACCATCGTCTGTGAGTATACCACATTCTCTAGCAATGGCTTTAGCAGTGTGGATATTATCACCAGTGACCATCCGAATAGTAATTCCAGCTGCCAAACAAGTTTGAACTGCGTCCTTGACACCTGGGCGAACTGGATCCTTGATTCCAACCACTGCTATTAAAGTATAGCCACTCTCAGGAAGGCTGTTGTCATCAAAAGTGTCATCAATATCCTTAAATGCCAAGCAGACACTTCTCAGAGCTTCACCACCAAAACCAGTTATGACATCTGTGACATCTCTTACCTGTTCTTCTGACATATAAACAGTTTCTCCATTGCTATCAACCATCTTGTTACACATTCTTAAAAGTATCTCTGATGCACCTTTGCAAAATGCTCGGAGGCCACCATCCGGAAGAGCCACAAGCACAGACATCCTTTTCTTGTCTGAATTGAAAGGCTCAACCTTTAGCATCTTAAACTCCTGGCGTTGAGCGTGAAAATCACCACCCAGAAGCAAGCCATATTTTAACAATGCTGATTCTGTTGGTGTGCCCCAAATGGAATTCTTTCCGTCTTTATCCTTGACCACTTCAGAGCCCGTATTTTGAAAAATAGATTGCAAAAGGATTGTTAGAACCTTTTCTGAGATATCCGAACTCAACGCATCCCCAGTTTCACTACCTTTAATTTCCTTAGCTTTTCCACATATCCATATCTTATCAACCACCATATGGTTTGTTGTTAGAGTTCCTGTCTTATCAGTGCAAATGCAAGAAGCAGAACCCATTGTCTCGCATGCAGCAAGATGCCTCACGAGAGCCCTGTCATTCATTAACTTCTTCATTGCAAAGGCAAGGCTTAGTGTCACTGCCAGTGGCAGTCCTTCTGGAACTGCGACAACAATTATAGTTACCGATGTGGCAAAGTAATCCAAAATCTTCAGTGCATCACTGGAAGACCAATCTGTGAATTCATGTTTAAGTGCTTTCTCCACCAGATACCTTACTATCAACACCAAAAATGTCAGCACAGCAAAACCCAAACCTATCTTGCCAATAACTGTTGCAACGCCATTCAGCTTCACCTGCAGTGGGGTCTCATCTTCTCCTCCCTCACTTAGATTCTCCATCAACTTACCCCATTCAGTTCTCATACCGACAGCAGTCACCAGCATCTTTCCTGACCCGTTTTTCACTGTGGACCCTGAAAGAAGAAAAGGTTTTTCTTTATTTATATCTACTGGCTCACTCTCCCCTGACAAACTTGACACATCAATCAACAAGCTGTATCCTGATATAAATATCCCATCTGCTGGAACTTTGTTTCCAATGGATAGATGAACTACATCGCCAACGACCAAGTCATCTATCAATACCACCTGCCTATATCCAGCTCTAGTGACCTGAACAAAAATCTTTTTCTTCTCCTTGTCCAAATCCTTAAACTGCAAGGATTGCTTGTAGTCACTGATTGCAGTAACCATAACGACCAAGAATATACTAAATAGGATTCCGACACCAGCATAGATGCCCTCCGGCCACCCTTCAGTAGGAAGTCCCACACCTATAGAAACTACGGCACATACCATAAGGATAATAAGGGTTATATCTTGCAGTGCATCCCAGATAAACATCCATAAATTTCTTGAAGGTTTCTCAGGGTATCTGTTTGAGCCATAGATCTGTTGCCTAATAGACATATCACTGGATTTGACGCCTTCATCAAGTGACACGTTAACTTTTCTTGCAATTCCTTCAACTCCTTCTAGGTCTTTCAAGCTCTTCTTATCATGGGTACGACCAATAGTTGCAAGTTCATCTGGGTGAATGTTAAAGCCTGCTTCTATGGCCTCTGCTGAGGGTTCTCGACCAGCTGTTGCAAAAGAAGAAGTAAAATAGTAAGCAAATGAAAAAATGATGCCCGGAAGAGGCATAAATTCTGATTCCAGTGGTAGTAGTAACTTGGAGAAACCATACCGTCAATGAACAAGAGTGCTGCCTTGTGAACATAAAGAGCAACTCGTATTTCTTCCTGGTAAATTATGCATAGAAAACAGGATCAATGTAAGGTCAAAGATATAAATTATCAACATTACTTGCCCATGAAGCTGTTGGGAACTTTGCTTAACTTCATAATGAATATTAGTATCTTCAGAACAGCAAGAAGCTAACAACAGGCAAAAGACATTCAACAATTTCCATAAAAGTTTTGAGAATAAGGTAACCAATAACTTAAAAACTCAGAGAAAATGGTTTTGTATTATATCTGATCGAATTTCAATTCAGTCTATATGTTGTTCCAAGTGCTTTTATTTGAAAGGGGGGTTGAAGTTAGCATCAATTGCACAACATTACGCTCTTAGCTTCTTCAAAAGCAGTACGACGGCTATGTGCTTAATCGATCTTCCTGATGTAGAGCAGATAAGAATTCTCCATCACTTACTACGGTACGAATGTCCTCAAATGAATAGTGACTCGTTCAAATTTAGTAAAGGTGACAAATGTGAGTACAGAAAGCACTCAAAAATAATAAATTCCATGAACTTGTTTCCACTAAATGAGCTATATAGGGATGGACATTGGTCTATATAGTTAGGATCCATTACTCTAGCATGTTCTTTTTCTTTTTTTTTTGCTATAGGGTGTCCAGTCCTTTGGTGGACTACTCTCTCGAGTTCATGCAGGGCTACCGCCCACACGGACCATGTAAGCTCCAAGCATTGCAGAATGATGCCTGGCCACAAAAGGAATTGGATAGGATATCAAAATTGAGACCTTATACTTGGCATGAGAACCAGTTGGGCCGCCCTTGTGGTTACATGTTATTGTTTGAAAAAGTAATAGTGACTATTCATGCCATAAGGAACTTGTCCAAATCTTAAACAGATATTATGGCTTAAACTCAGGTTACAACTTCTGTGTACTTGTAACCGTATTGATATTGAATTGAAAAAATATATATATTTTTTCAATATTATTGTTTTTTATATCTGTATTGCATCTATCCTATATGTATAAGTCGTATAGCAGTAGAACATCTCTGCTTTGTATGTATTTTATATGTATAAGTTGTCTAGCAGTAGAACATAATGTTTAATAAAATGGTGAAGATGATACATGTCATTGTTGCCTAGGTCAATCCAAACAATCAGATTGCCGGATTTTACCTTAATGCCAATACAATGCAAGAGATTTAGAAGTGAAAAGGCAGAGCGAATCAAGTAGGTGTCACAACCAAAGGTAATAAAATAAGCAATCAAGTGCACTTGGACGTATCAGCTTCCCCTATTAAACAACCAAAATTTTAAAAGTTTCAACATTTTTGAACATGTCATGCAGAAACCCACACACAAATAATTTGCACTAGCACGTGATAAAAGTAAGGTAATGCTATATAATCAAAAAATTGATACAAAATTTGTGTGCAGAATAATATCTTTGAATGAGTTTTTTACTTTAAAATAAAACAATCATCATAATGGCTCTGATTACAAAATGACGTCGCTACATCATTCTGTTAGAATTTTTTATACAAATTTTCTGGAAGAACTTTAATTTATCATGCAGAAACCACACACAAATATTTTGTACTAGCACAGGATATCAGTAATACCGTAGTAGTTTCTCCAAACACAAAGGATAATGGAAAGACTCAATTGACTTACTGTCTCTGGATTTCCAATGAAACGTTACTTAAGTCATCTTGTGCGACTCAATCTTAACTTAATTTTTATAAAACTCATCTTGTTTGCAAAATAGCTTGCCAATGGCATTGTTATTTTGTCCTCTTTTTTTCATTTTTCTTTTCTGCTCCCTTTCTGGTAGAGAGATTGTTGGCAGGTGACACCGCAGTTTAGGATGAAGCATATAAGGGTACAAAAAAGAAACAAAAGACTTCAGAACCAAACCAAGCCAACCTCGTTGCGTCGCTTTGGTTTGGGTCTTTCGGTTCTCAATTTTCCAGTTTTTGGACCCAACCCAATCCTGCACCGAACCGAGGCTTGATTTTTATTTCAAAAAATTACGTAGGGTCAATCCTATTCTTTTTAGTTTTACAAAAATAAGCTAGTTTTGTACAATAAAAGTGATCCTGATCTGACCCCAACCCATCTTGACATGACCTCAAAAGAGACAAGAATTAAATCGAACCAACCCAAATTATACAGTTCAATTCAGTTATGAGTCCAAAAATCTAAAACTTATCAAGATCTAGATTTTGGATTTATGCTAGACCCAAGCCATGCACACCCGTTTTTTGGATCAACTTTTTACTAGTTTATTTAATTAGCTTATGGTATTTTTATTGATTTTATTATTTTCAATAAAAAATTCAAAACATAAATTAAAAGACCATAAAATTGTAAAATAAAATTGAAATTTTTGTTGAAAAAATAATAAACATAATATAAAAAAGCTAGTTAAATAAGCTGATCAAAACCATAAATATAATATGAATCCGATATAGATGACCACTCCAAACCATTTTGATTTAAACATACTTAATATTTTTTCCTGCGCCACTGTAAAAAATTTTTGATTGCACTAAATTTGATTAAACTAGAAAGCAAATAGTAGGAACGCATTTTCAGCACACCCCACGTCCCAAACGTGGATGAGTTGATGGTTCTGGCTTATGTTTAAGTCAAATGGACGGTGCCTGTCAAGATCATTATGTTATATTACAACCGGTTGATGCCAAAGAATTTGAACCCTTTTAACAGGACCTATAAGCTATTGGTCCAACCGGTTGAGGCCAAAGGAAAGGATTTGAACTCTTAACAACCTGTAGGCTATTGGTCCAACCGGTTGAGGCTGAAGGATTTGAACCCTTAATAATAGATAAGAAAAACACTGCAAGAGGCTAATAAACACTACTAGGTAAGGTTAGGCAACCGTGGCTGTTCCCTTACCAAATAATACAGAAGATAACATGAAACATCCTCCTCAAAGTATGACCTTTTGTTTCTTTATAGTTTTTTCCTTTTTCCTTTTTTTATTTTATTTTGGGTTCCTTCCTGACGGTACTTTTCTGTCCAGCGGAACGTTCAGCGAAGTTTCCTACGTTGCCATTATTAGAAGGCAAAGTCAAAAAGGTCGCTTTTTAAAATATTTCTAGCAGTGCCCCCACTGCAGAAACCCATTACTGAGACTAACATGCATCACACACACACACACAGGGGGAGAGTACATGACCAAGTTTTTAAAATTTTAATTTTTTACCTATAATTTTTGAAAAATGTCACAATTTGACCCTCTAAAATTTCTATATGTCCCTCTCAATCTTTTGAGAATATAATTTTTACCTACAATTTATAAAATACTTCTCAATTTATCTCCTTTAAAATTTTATAAATGTTTGTCTTGAACAGTTACTTTACGTTAAAGACCACATTATATATGTTACATGTGAATTGATATATATATATATATACATATGGAAGCTAAGTACCGTATGATTGATTATGAAAAAACAGAATTCCTAAGTTTTTATCAATGGTTGGACCCTTGGATTAATCTACTAACACAATCTTTGGGGTTTGTTTGGAGCTCAAGGAAACAAAGAGAAATGAAAGGAAAGGGTAAAACTTGATCGGATCAAGCTAGGAATATACTAATAATAATCCTTATTCGGCTTAAAACTAAATTTCAAACCCAACTAAAATAAAAAAATTACATGTTAAAGCTTGTCCATTTAATTAAAAAAAATTTAATAAATAATTTTATTTTTTAAAAATAATATTAAATAACATAAAATCTAATTATATAAATATATAAATAGCCAAATTAATTCGGGCTAGGTTTTAAATTAAATTTTTAAGCTCGTCTATTAATATAATCGAGCTGCATCGAACCCTGATCACCCTTATTTAACCGTACAAACCAATACATTCGTAAGAGATGACATAATGAATGGTAGAGGAGGGCTAAAAACTGGAAAGTGGAAGTGGACCAACCCGAGGGACCACCTGGGATGAGCACAAAATTAAATGCACTAGGAAGTGGCCGTAGCTAACATGCGCAGGTGGCGCACCTTGTAGGGACTAGTGATACCCTTCCAGGATATAGTAGTAAAAGAGTCTTTTTTACTCGGTAGAATTGCGTGATTCTTCTTGCTTCATTTTCATTTTTCTAGAAATAATTTTTATTTTTCTTGAAGACCAAACAGGGAGTTGAGGAAAATGGAAATGCAAACCTGGGTTTTGAGAATCTTATGCTTGGCTTCTGATCTCTTGACGAGATCCGCCACCATTCGGAATCGTCTCCTGCGGTTCCTGACGACGGTGACGGCGGATCTCCACCTCATCTGTGCCTCCTCTGAGGGGTTCTTCGGCGGAATATCAAAGTCCTTCAAGTTCAACAGCTTATCCATTGCTCAAACCTAAACTATACATACACATATATATGTAAAGAGAGGGAGGGTTTTAGAGAGAGAAACAGGATGTTGGCGGGAATTCAAAATCGGAGAGTGGCTCCAGCATCCAGTCTCCATAAACTGGGTCACTGGAGCAGAGAGAAGCAGGGGGGGAATGAGGAGATAGGCCTTAATTACGCGTTTTTTTCTCTCTATTTTGTGGTTCTGAAAACAGTCTATAGTCTATAGAGTGTGGCATACAGTGGTTAGCATTTCACAACACTCTATGGTCTATACGCGGTTTGTCTTGTGAGATCTTCTTTACCATTTTGGTCTTTCTATATTGTGGAGATCTGACTTCTTTAACAAACTACGGTAAATTATATTTAGGTCATTCTATATATATATATATATATACATATATTATTTTGTTAACCAACCCTCTCTTAGATTTTTGCATATTGAGAGGAGTTTTCACGGTCACTTTTTTGTCAAATCATCTCAGTTATTAATTTATGTAAAAGTATTTTTTAACAACAAACTTTTAAAAGTTAATGTGAATATTGTTTCAATAATCATAAAGAATGAAAGCAATCTTTTAAAAGTCTTCCAAGAATCTAAGATCTTTCAATTAAAATCCTGATCGTTCAAAATGCAACAACTATTTCTGTTTTTAAACAAATGGGACTAATAAACAAATAGAACACCGTTTAGGATCAAGTGCATGTATTACTTAGTAGGATTTATAATTGCCTTATTTTTCATGTCAACAAAAATAATAAAACGCTAGTAGAAACTCCTTAGAGCATTGTGTTAGTTCAGGATGAATTAGATTTAAATAATAATTCAACAAATAAATTTATATTTAAATATTTTAACTAAATATTTAAACAAATATTAATCAACTAATAATATGTTATACATAAGTACAAGCAATTCAAACTATAATGTAAAATAGATAGAGAGAAGAGAATACGATACTCAGATTTATCGTGGTTTGACTTTAACTTTGAAGTTTACGTCCACTCCCTAAGACTCATTCTTTGAAATTTTTCTCTACTATATCCAAACCACAAATACAACCACTAGTCTTTTAACCCAAGCGCTAGTCCTTCTTTACAACTAATTTTTTTCACAGATGCTAATCACACCCCTCCAACTAATTTTATACAGGTGTTAGTTACATCCAACCAAATGATCTCTTACTCAAACTAGTTTTTGTATAGATGCTAGTTACATCCAACTCCTAACTATTTCTCCCAATTCGTCTCTTCCTTATAAGAAAAAAGAATAAGAGTACAACCACTCTTATGACTACGCCTAGGATATGATAATCTATTAACACTTAAGTGTAGGTGCAGTGAAGCAGTAAATAAAATTCGGTAAGACCAGAGTCTATCCATAGAAAACAGTTATCAAAACAAGCAAAATTAGGTACTAAAATTCACCCACGGTAAAATATTAGATATCGACTAAGCAATACTAACACAGTTTCAGTTGGAACCTAAGTCAACCTATTTGAATTCCACCATAAATAGTACTGATGAGATCTAGACAATTGGTGAAAAAAAATCAAATAGTAACCAAAATAAAACAGTTTATTTTGAGAGATTTGATAATTGTTGAATTAGATTTTAAATTAAACTTAAGAAAGCGGTCCTGGATCTAATTGATCCGATCTCCCAATTCACTTGAAATTTCAACAGAGATTTTGTAACTCAAATATTAGGTTCGTCTTGAGCCTTTATTTCGGAAGATTTAACGATTAAAACAAAATTCAATAATAATTAAATTGAAAATAATAAAATTAAAGTCATAGATGCATAACATCGATTTGTGCAATAACTATACCAAATTAAAATTTGTGCATAAAAATTACCGAACTTAGTTAAGAATTTAAGTTTTCTAAAAAATCTAGAATTTAATTACCAAGAATTGAAAGATTTTAAAGATAAACAATGAAAACTCAATTATCTCCGTTAATATTCCAAGAATCTTAGATGATTTTCATAATTGGCTCCAAGAATAAAATTAACTACTCATAGTATTGAAAAAAAAAAAAGACATGACTTGAGAAAATAATTTCATAAATAAAAAGATTTATTACAACAGAATAACGATAAAAAAAGATTAAAAAAATTAATTGAGTAAAAAACTGGTAGAAAACTAACTAAAAATCTACCCTTAAAAAAAATAATTGAATGGAGCTCCCTTTGACTTTTTTCCTCTAACGCTCTCTCCTTTCCCAACTCCTCTCTCTTCCTTTCTGCCTTTTATAGCCAAAGACAATCTACTTTGCCCTGCTTTTTTAAATATTTTTTTGTCTTCTCTTGCCGCCACCCCACTTCCTTTCTTCTTTTCTTCCTCTTTTTTCTCTTCTCTGACTTTTGTTAGCCACCCACCTGCACACAAACACAAACACATATGATAATATATATATATATATATATAATATAATACACACACAAATATAAATGATAACTAATATTATATTAAAATGATAATTACTATGTACATAATTACTAACAATAATTTATAATTAGGAACTTCAATTTGTACCTTTTAGAGTACAATAATCTTACTTACAAATAAATTTTCTTAAAGAATAAATATGTCAATGAAACTCTCAAAACATTGCAAGATAAAAGACAATGAAGCTCTCAATAAACTTTGTATGATGAATATCACTTTGAAGCACAATACTTGTTGTTCTCTTTTGTTCCTCAAGTGTATCTCTATTTATAGATGTAGATAGGAGGCTAGTTTATAGTTTCAAATGAGTTTCTAGCCGTTTGAAATAGTATTGAAGATTTCGTTCCGTTGAGTAAACTGTTACCAGATAGGATTTTAAATTTCAAATAAGATAATTTCAGATCAACCTCAATTTTCTCCTTGATAATGTTTCAATTTGAAAATGGCTATAAAAAAAAAGTTGTAGACATAAACGTCAAATTTTTAGAAGCTCAAGAATTAGGTCGATCCAATAGTAAGATCAAAAGTTATGATCAAATTACTCGAATTGTCTGCTAGTTAGTATATTTGAATTTCTACACAGCTATGTCAACTTGCATAAGCTTTTTCATATAACAAACGTTCGAGTTTGAAAATCTCTATAAGATATAAAATGTAGAAATGGACATTATACTTCCAGATCTTCAAGAATCAAAGCACTTAAAGATCAGAGTCAAAAGATATGAGTGAAATACTCAGACTATCTGTCTAGCTGTCATATTTGAATTTCTGCAGCACTAAGTCAGATGTATGCTATTTTTTTATCTAGATATCATTCAAATTTGAACTTTGATCCAAGAGAGATACAGTAGATATATAAGTAAGCATTTCAGCACATCAAGAATCAGATCATTTAGACTTCTGGATCAAAATATATGATCAACTAATCATGATTGTCTCTTGGCTACAATATATCAAATTTCAAATCCAATAAGTCACTTTCCAGCTCATTTTCGTCCAAGAAAACATTATTTTCATAAACACTTTATAAACACTATAATCAGGCATTTGAGTTTTCTTTATGTGAGCACCCCATTTTTGCCAGCTCGGCAATTTCCGGCTCGATCGGGTTCGGTTTCCAACGTCACAACACATGCAGGTTCAAGATGAGTCTTACAATCTCCAATCCAACCAGCTAGTCGCTTCTCGAGCCCACAAGGACCCGCTAGAGCCATAAGCACCATTATTCCAAGCAGCTTTCCGGACCGGACGGTCCCGGAAACCAACGCTATCCAAGTAGCTTCCCGGGATCGGGTGATCTCAGGGACCAACACCTCATCAAATTCCAAACGATTCACTTCTGATGCTTGCTAGCCCGCCAATGTAGAATATCCGTCATTTGGTAGTTCTCTGAGACTGGGCGTTCTCAGAGACCAACACCACCAATTCAGGTAGCTTTCTAGGACTAGGCGTTCTCAAGAACCAACGCTACCCTTACAGGTAGTTCTCTAAGACCGGGCGTTCTTAGGGATCAACACCGCACAGGTAGTTTTCCGAGACCGGGTGGTCTCGGGAACCAACACCTTGGTCAACACCGGCGCCTGCTAGCCCGACTCGGTGAAAAATGACCAACCCCGCCCTTTGGGCCTCTAGGCGCGTTTTGGGAAAGTTTAAAATCCCTCAAAACAATAAATCCACCTTTCCAAAATGTTACTAAACTGTTAGGCGCCCCCCGCACGCCATTTGGCCCAAATCTGGTCCTATTCCAGCTCGCTTCGGTCAAAATTACCATTTTGCCCCTGAACACCTCAACACTGCACAAACCCCGCCGAACAATAAAAGACTCTCCCAAAACCATCCCTCAACAACCTTACACGCTTAACACAACACACCAAACCATTCCTGACCATGTCCAGCCAATCCTGGTCAAAATAACCTTTTTGCCCCTGGAAATCCAAATATGCCCCGACACAGCACCGACCTTGGGATCTTGAGCAAAGGGTTTCACCATACACCCTTGTTTAGCCCGAGGAAGACCCTACGACACTAAACTCACATGACTCGATAAAAGTCCCCTAGAGCGTCTCGCAGACGCTCAGCCTAAATTGTCTTTTCTCCCGATTCCCTGGTTATAACGCACCGTCAACTGACTTGACAAATGCGTAAATCAAGGAATTCTTGAAAGCTCGTTCATAGATCTTTCCATCAATACAGCTCGATCGGATAGATCGCTTCCTGAAGCCCTTCATCGTATGGCCCAAACATGGCTACTTTCGACAACCCCTGGAGCGTCTCGCAGATGCTTCGCCAAGGTTGACTTTTTCTCCGATTCTCTAATCAAAACGCACCGTCAAATGACTTGAGAAATGCGTAAATCTGAGAATTCCTGAAAGTATTTCCAAAGTACTTTCCATCGGTACGGTCCGATCGAATGGATTGCTCCCCGAAGGCCTCGATCACACGAAACGAAAACAGCCACTGTCAAATAGCCTCAGAGCATATCACAAACGCTCTGCAAAAGTGACCTTGTTGGCACACTTCCCAAGACAATATCGCCCGCCTCCAAACATAATTTAAACTTCCTGAAAACATGAAAGTTCATCGGAAGCCCTGGAAGAACATCCCGAGTGCGACCGATTCCTCCGAAACCTTCCCGTTTGACTCAATTATCGAGACAAAGTTTGGACGAACCTTCCCGGTGATGGAGCGTATGCTACATGCGCTCAAATTTTGATCAGATCGACTGACTTTTGATCAATAGTCGAGATTTATCTAGTACAATAGGTGCCACGTGTTATTCTGGCAATGGAACAGTACCTGCACATGTCCTACATGTGCAAGGCCAAATTTTGGCCATGCGCTTGTAGCACATGCGCCAGGCCTGTTCCAGATTGCCTATAAATAGAGGCCTCCCCTTTTGTATATTCCAGGTCTGAAATTGATGTGAACTTCTGCTGAAATCACTCCAGAAACTCGAATCCTTACATATATTCCACCCCTCCAATACTTAGGCTAGATTCTACCTCTCTCAAGCCTATACACTCCACATACAAGGCCTCATACATACTTACACACTCCATTCTAGCCTCTCAAGGCCTCTTGAAGTCATTCAAGCTCCAATCAATACACCTATTGAAGATTACAAGTATGTTGAAGGCAAAAGGTGGTATCCCTTTTACATTTGTGCTCTCCCCCACTCTTCTCTTTTGCCTCCTAGCCTACTTGGGCTATTCTCTATTTTAATCCCTATCTTCAACCCCCATTTCTTGCATGCTTGAGCCAAGAGGGCTCTTAGATCATGCCTAGAGGAAAGCAAGTGAGAGCCACTGTGTAGGGGGACCTCTCACTAGCCTACTTTAAGATAGTATGGACTAGGAGCCCCTTGTTTATGTGGTGTAGCCTAAAAGTCTTGTATGTGAATGATGACCCTTTGCATATTACTATTTTGATCATGTCTTGTGTGCTTGGTTTCATTTTATGCTTATAGTCATACTCTACAATGCTTACATTGCTCTTATTCACATGCCATCTCCAAGCTCTATATTTCTTTCGAAAATTGTTCAAAGAGTTGGCCACTTGAAGTGTAGGATGAGATTTTAGAAATTATGCCTTAAAAGACCTCCTACTAATCCTCTAACTTTCATTTTGGTATCATGACATTTTAATTTGCATAAGGGTTGCTTTCTAATTCTCTAATTTTCAAGATTTTCATTCTTTTAAGTGTAGTGGTTGAAATGGCCCCATGGAATCCTCTCTTGAGTGGTCTCCCTTTTGTTTGGCCATATGAACCCTTTTTTGATGGAATGGTCCCCTTGAAAAGTGGTTTTCAAAATCCTTCTCAAAAGATCATTTTCAAAAATGCATTCTCTCCATCTTTGCATCAAAAATGATTTTTCAAAAATTGCCATCATTATGTTGATTTTTGAAACCCCTACTCTTGTCAAGATAAATGTTATAATGGTCATGAGAAAACCTTCCTTGAAATGGTCTCCAATCACCAACCATATAAACCATACTTTTGGCTAGAGTCAAAATTTTCATAGAAATGATCTTCAAAAAGATTGCCAACCAAGGTCCATGGCATAACATGTTTTGTTTTTCAAAACTCTTTCCAAGAGTGCATCAAACCAACTTTCAAAACCATTCTACAATCTAACCCTAGGTTAACTTGACCCTAGTTATCTAATCCTAGGTTAACTTGACCCTAGTTATCTAACCCTAGGTTAACTTGACCTTAGTTGTCCAACCCTAGGTTAACTTGACCCTAGTTCACTCACCTTAGGTTAAACTAACCCTAAGTCATCTTAACCTTAGGTTAGCCTAACCCAAGTTAGTTAACCATAGGTCGTCTTAACCCTAGGTTAACCTGACCCAAGTTAGTTAACCCTAGGTCACCCTTAACCATAAACTAACTCAACATAAGTTGGTATGCTTCAAGGTTCCAACTCTTGAACGCTTTTCTAAATGATCATTCAATTTTTAAATTATCCTCATAACCTATTTTTCTAAAAACCCCCTACTCTCATGATTTCAAAAAACCAACTCCATAAACTCTTCGAATGTTCTTACACTCCATTTTCAAGACATCTCCAAAAATGTTTTTTCAAAAGGTCACAAATCTAAAGTGTCCCTAGCCCTCTCATGGTTAGGGATTCCAAGAAAAAGTGATAAATCAAGAACAACCTCTAAGGTTGTCCATATTAGGATTCCAAACTCTTAACCATTTCCAAAAAAACACTCTCCAAAACTAATTCATCAAAACATTCCTCCAAGGTTTTTAAAGCAAGACTTCAAAAACACTTTCAAGTTCCCTTGAGTCATGACAAAGCCTTTTTTCCAAAACTCCTTTAAGGTGATCCAAAATCACTTTCAAAAGCACTCCACCATTCAATTTCAAGTCAAAACCTCCAAGACCACAAAGGGCCTTCAATTTTCAAAGACCTCAAAAGGTCTTCAACTTCCAAAGACCTCAAAGTGTCTTGAACTTTTCCAAAGACCTCAAAGTGTCTTAAACTTTTTCAAAGACCCAAAGTGTCTTTAAACCTTCCGAAGGCGCTAATGCACCTATTTTTCATCGGGCTCTTGCCCGAACTACGAATGACCTGATTCTCGCCAAATGAGATACGTAGGCAACCTAAAATGGTAAGGTCATAACTGTTATGCCAACTCCAATCTCTTTTTCAAAAATTCTAATCAATTCAAAACTCCTATTCCAAACTCTTTCAAAACCCTTATTATTTTCAAACTTCTTCCAAAAACTTGCATCATGTATCATCCATCCGAAAAGTGATGACTAAACCCCGTTTTTAAAATTCTAAAGTAGATATTAAGTGGACAATGGTAACCGGTTATTCTAGTGAGTGGGCAAAGGGTGATTAGACATGTAGGTACCGAAAGGGCGGGGTAGGGTGATGATCTTAGGATATCTTCCCTACACGTAACCAATCCCCGAATCATAGATTTCTGTTTTCAAATGACCAAAATGGAGTTATTTTTTAAAAGGACTTAAATTTTTTCAAAGGTTGCCAAACAGCCTATGTCCTTAAAAACCCTATCTTGAGAGAGTTTTCAAAACCTTTTTCAAAAGACCCTAAGTTTAATCTTCGAATTAACACTTAATTTTAGGTGCCCTAAATCACCTTAATCAAGTTAGGTGGCGACTCCTATTTTTCTAAAAAGCCATTAGTCAAACTAATTTTCAAACCTAGTCACACTTGTCCTTCTAAGAGAGCGAGTTCTAGTGACAGAGTTCCGTGCTTTAGGGTCTCCGAGCCGAAAGGACCTTGGACACCCCAAAAACCGGGGCGCGACACTTTATAATGCCATAAAAATAAGATTAAACCAACGGTTGGATCAAAAGATATGGGCAAAAAACGAAGACTGTATTGTAGGATATAGTTTCATCAAATTTTCAACCTTAGAAGAAAATTTTATCCTCTAATTTTCTTTCTTTAATCAAGTTTCCTTAAAACATGATTTTTAAGGATTTAGATATAACTTTTTAAGTCTTGATCTCTCTTTCAAGTACTTCATACTCTTTCAAAACTTTATTATACCAACTAGACCAAGGATTAAAAGTATTGAATATACTTAATCATAAAAACATTTATAAATCAAAGTAAGTTATCATCAAAATCACATGTAAAATTCTATTTGAATAAAATTAGGGTTAACACCTTGGACTCTGGGTTTATATACACTAAATTAAGGAGAAAATTAAGTGTAATAGTGATACGGTATTATTTTGCTAAGAGTTTAATTTTGATGCATTGTCAGTGTAAATATTTTTTTACATGCATCAAAAAAGCGATATGTGTCATTTAGAATTTAAGTACAACATAAACATGCAATGTTCGTACACACGTGTCATATTTTATTGCATGCTTATGTAAATATTTTTTATACTGACAGTGTATTAAAATTAAATTATTTTACTAATGTGATATCACAAGTCAACAAAAGTTATGCCAAATAAACAGGTTAAAATTCTAATCGGTAGGAATGTCAAGCATGAAGAAAATGTCTCCACTAACTCTTTAGTTTTAATTGTTTATGATAAATACTCAAGTATTTTTTTAATTTTATTGGCTTGTAATACAAGTTCAGCGAAATGACGTAGAAAGGGACATGAAGTAAAAGAGTCTAATTTTTTTTGTATTAGAAAAATAGGAAAAAAATGAATTAGTAGTTGTTAAAAAATTTCAATTTTTTTTTTTGTTTGATAAACCATAGAAACCGAGTATATGTTATAAAAGTAAAGAATATAAGTTAGAGAAAATAAATCAACACAATCGTAAATATCGTGAATAGTTCTTCAGGAACTATCAAATATTTATCATATTTATTCTTCAAGAATATTTATGGTTGATCTTCTGGATCACCCAAAACTTTATTGCCAATATAAAATAATAATACAACATGATATTTACAACTCACCTAGACAGCTCTTTCTTCTCTTTCCTCTCTTTGTTCTTTCTCTCTTTGATTTTTCTCTTCTTTTTCGCTCTGCTGAGAGGCTCTCTAGGCCTCTCTATTTATAGATATAAAGAGGAGAGAGAGAGTAAGGGGGAGGGGGCTGCGGAAGGGATGGCGGCTATAAGCCGCCGTCATCCCATACGTCACACTCCCCCTGGGATGACCTATTGGATATGTTAAAACTGCCTCATTAAAACCTTGCTAGGAAAAACTCAGTGGGAAAAAACCATAGCGAAGGAAAAAGAGTACAGTACTTAACTCCCCCTGAAGAATAAGAAAATTATCTGCTTCATGAAAGATTTCTGAGACGGCACATACCAATACCATGCACAAGCTTTTCAAATGTTGCAGTTGGTAATGCCTTAGTAAATAAGTCGGCCAAATTATCACTAGACCGTATTTGCTGAACATCAAGATCACCACTTTTCTGGAGCTCATGTGTATGGAAGAACTTTGGAGAAATATGCTTCGTTCTGTCACCTTTAATGTAGTCTCCCTTAATCTGTGCAATACAAGCTGCATTATCCTCGTATAATATCGTCGATGTATCTTTGATTGTAGATAATCCGCAACTTTCTTGAATATGTTGAATCATGGATCTTAGCCAGATACACTCTCGGCTTGCTTCATGAATTGCAATTATCTCAGAATGATTTGAAGAAGTTGCAGTTAATGTTTGCTTCACTGATCGCCAGGATATAGCAGTGTTACCATAAGTAAACACATACCCAGTTTGAGACCTAGCTTTATGAGGATCAGAAAGGTAGCCAGCGTCTGCATAGCCAATCAATTCAGGTTGTGACTCCTTGAAATAAAATAATCCCATATCAGTTGTCCCTCGTAGGTAACGCAGTATATGTTTCACTCCTTTCCAATATCTTTGTGTTGGTGCAGAACTGTATCGTGCCAATAAGTTGACAGAGAATGCTATATCAGGTCTTGTACAATTGGCAAGATACATAAGGGCACCAATTGCACTAAGATATGGTACTTCAGGACCAAGAAGTTCTTCACCGTCATCTTGAGGACGAAAAATATCTTTATGTACATCTAGTGAACGGACAACCATTGGAGAACTTAATGGATGAGCTTTGTCCATGTAAAACTGTTTTAAAACCTTTTCAGTATATGCTGATTGATGGACAAGAATTCCACTGGATAAGTGCTCAATCTGTAAGCCAAGACAATACTTGGTTTTTCCAAGATCTTTCATTTCAAACTCCTTCTTTAAATAACGAGCAGATGTTGTCAGTTCTTCAGAAGTTCCAATAAGATTCAGATCATCAACATAGACTGCAATAATAGCAAATCCAGATTCTGATTTCTTAATAAAAACGCATGGACAAATTGTATTATTCACATATCCATTTTTCAATAGATATTCACTAAGACGATTGTACCACATGCGTCCAGATTGTTTTAACCCATACAGCGATCGTTGAAGCTTGATAGAATATAAGCTTCTAGATGAAATATGTGCTTCAGGCATTTTAAATCCTTCAGGAATTTTCATATATATATCAATTTCTAATTCACCATATAAGTAGGCAGTCACGACGTCCATCAGACGCATATCCAGTCCTTCTGAGACTGATAAACTAAGTAAGAATCTGAACGTAATGGCATCCATTACAGGAGAATAAGTCTCATCGTAGTCAATACCAGGTCTCTGCGAGAAACCTTGTGCTACGAGTCGGGCTTTATATCGTACTATTTCATTTTTCTCATTTCGTTTTCGTACGAATACCCATTTATATCCAACAGGTTTCACATCTTCAGGTGTGTGGACTACAGGTCCAAATACTTTACGTTGTGCTAAAGAGTGTAATTCTGCCTCAATAGCTTCTTTCCATTTTGGCCAATCAATTCTACGTCGACATTCGTCGACTGTTTGTGGTTCAGTCTCTTCATTACTTCTGGTAATGCCAAGAGCTACTTTAAATGAAAATATGTTGTCGACAACAATCTTATTTCTCTTCCAGCTTTCTCCTGTATGCATATAACTTATTGAGATCTCATTATTTTCAGGTACCATATCACTTACAGGAGATATCTCTTCAGGAGGTTTCTCTTCTGGGAATTCTTCTTCAAGATTCTCTTCTTCAGGAAGTTTAGATATTGTGTTCTCTTCAGGAGCACCAACTTGCTTATGCATTGTTTCTTGTGTCTTCCTTTTTCTAGGAATCGTGTCTTTTGCACTGACAGGCCTCCCACGCTTCAAGTGTGTTTTAGATTCATTTGCTGCTGTACTAATAGATTGTCCTACAGGAGCATCAATATGTGCTGGAGTATTAGCAGCTGGTATATGTGATTTTGTCACATTCTTTGTGTCGGTGAAGGCATCAGGCAATTGATTTGCAATTGTCTGTAAATGAATAATTCTGTGAATTTCTGATTCACATTGACTCGTTCGAGGATCAAGATAAGACATTGTTACAATATTCCAACTGATCTCTCGTTGCTTTTCTAATTGCGTCCTTTCTCCCCCTAATGGTGGGAAGACTGACTCATCAAAATGACAATCCGCGAAACGTGCCTTGAAGACATCACCTGTTAAGGGTTCCAAATATCTAATAATAGATGGAGAATCAAAACCAACATAAATTCCAAGTCTACGTTGGGGACCCATTTTAGTACGCTGTGGGGGTGAGATAGGTACATATACAGCATAACCAAAAACTCGTACGTGAGAAATATTTGGTTGCTGACCAATAACAAGTTGTAATGGTAAGTACTGATGATAAGCAGTTGGTCGGACTCTAACCAAAGATGCAGCATGCAATATGGCATGTCCCCAAGCAGAAACAGGTAATTTTGTTTTCATAAGTAAAGGTCGAGCAATCAACTGAAGTCGTTTTATAAAAGCTTCAGCAAGACCATTTTGTGTATGTGTGTGGGCAATTGGGTGTTCAACATCAATCCCTATTGACATACAATAATCATCAAAGGTTTGGGATGTAAATTCTCCAGCATTATCTAGTCGTATCGACTTGATTGGGTAATCTGAAAATTGTGCCCGTAAGCGAATAATTTGAGTAAGCAGTCTAGCAAAAGTAATATTACGGGTAGATAGTAAACAAACATGTGACCACTGTGTAGATGCATCTATTAAAACCATGAAATAACGAAATGGTCCACATGGAGGATGTATTGGCTTACAGATATCCCTGTGAATTCTTTGTAAGAATGATTGGGACTCAAGAATTACCTTGGAAGGAGATGGTCTGACAATTAATTTTCCTTGTGAACAGGCAGCATATGTATAATCATGTGACAACAGAATCTTCAGGTTCTTTAACGGATGTCCATGTGAGTTGTCAATAATTCGACGCATCATTGTTGACCCTGGATGACCCAAACGATCATGCCATAGTATAAAATTCTTTGGGTCAAAGCACTTCTGGTGCATCACTACAGGTGATTCTTCTGCTTTTATAGAAGTATAATATAATCCAGAAGACAATGCAGCAAGTTTTTCTGATATATATTTCTTTCCTGAAATATAAGCAATAATGTAGAGTTGTTCTACATTATCTGCATTCGTCGTCTCAATATGATATCCATTACGACGTATATCTTTAAAACTAATCAAATTTCTTGTAGATTTTGTAGAATATAATGCATCATCAATGCATAGCTTTGTTCCTCTTGGCAATATTATATTGGCCCTTCCGGAGCCTTCAATTAATTTTGTTGTGCCAGAGATTGTCTTGACATTAGCTTTAAGTAATGTCAAGTGTGAGAAATATTTTTTCTCGCGAAGAATTGTGTGTGTTGTTCCACTGTCTACCAGACATATGGCTTCATCATTCATTTTAGATATACTCAACGTGTTGATATGATCTATGTATCTATATAACATATTAAAAGTGCTTAATTAAAACATGATCATTTATTATAAAGACAAACGGATGAAGGAAATATTACACAAGATGATAAAAACTACATGGACTAGAGCAATAATATTAAGTAATGTGGACATCTCCATCACCAATTAAATGGTCTATTCTTCCATTTGCATCTTTAAAGAAATCTGAAACATCAAGATGAGAAATATCAACTTGGCCATCAAAATCTGTAAAATGCAGTTCTGCATTTTTTTCTTTATCTTTAATTGAGGCTTGATAAAGCTCTCTCAAATGTTTGGGCGTATGACAGGTACGTGACCAATGGCCTCTCATCCCACACCTATAACAGGTATCTTCAGATTTCTTAGGAGGAGGTTGATTCTGTAACCCTTTCCCCTTTTCATATTTATTCCACTGCTGGTGGTATGGTGTGGTATTTTTAAATCTCATATGATAACTTCCACGATAATGTCCATGATTGCGACTATTATTTCTGCCATTATCACGACCACGTCCGCGACCACGTCTGCTAATTGAGCTTGCATTCACTTTAGGGAATGGAGTTGAACCAGTAGGTTGGGACTGGTGATTTTTCAGTAACAACTCATTATTTTGCTCAGCCACAAGAAGACAGGATATTAATTCAGAATATTTCTTAAATCTACGCTCTCGATATTGCTGCTGCAGGAGCACATTCGAGGCATGGAATGGAGAAAATATTTTTTCTAACATGTCTTCATCCGTAATCTTGTCTCCACATAATTTTAATCGTGAGCTGATTTTAAATAATGCAAAGTTGTACTCACTGACAGTTTTATAATCTTGCAACCTCAGGTGCATCCATTCAGATCTGGCTCTTGGGAGGATTACGGTCTTCTGGTGCTCGTATCTCTCCTTTAAATTTTGCCACAAGAGCAATGAATCTTTTATCGTGAGGTATTCTGATTTCAGTTTCTCATGAAGATGATGGCGAAGGAAAATCATAGCTTTTGCGCGATCCTGCTGGGATGCGTCATTTTCCTCCACTATTGTTTATTCAAGTGCTTTTACAGCAAGATGGATCTCAGCATCAAGGATCCACGATAAATAATTATCGCCAGAAATATCAAGGGCGGCAAATTCCAATTTGGCCAGATTTGACATTTTTATAATGCTATACTATACAAAACAATAAGCTTAAATCAGGTATGTTGTATAATTAAACGAAAATCAATGCACTATTCATTGCATTTTATATTATATTTTACTATTTCAATACTATTCATCACTATTCATGAATAGTAATATGCAACGAAATATATATAATATTACTATTTCTGTCTTTATTCCAACTTTCAATCCATACATCAAAATATAGTCAAGTCACATGCCTATGGAAAGGTATTGAAATATGGATTCCAGATCTCTAACTATCATAAGCAAATAATGCAAGATCTGAGAGAAATAAAGCAACAAAGTTTTTAAAGAAATACTATTCATCGCAATAGTGAATTATTGTTCATACTATTCACACGAATTGAGTGCACAGTAAAGAATTCAAAATGAAAATAAATTATACAGAAAAAGTAGTATCATGATGTCAAGAAAACCACAAAGTACTTAGAGTCTCGTGCTGATAACGTGTTATAAAAGTAAAGAATATAAGCTAGAGAAAATAAATCAACACAATCGTAAATATCGTGAATAGTTCTTCAGGAACTATCAAATATTTATCATATTTATTCTTCAGAAATATTTATGGTTGATCTTCTGGATCACCCAAAATTTTATTGCCAATATAAAATAATAATACAACATGATATTTACAACTCACCTAGACAGCTCTTTCTTCTCTTTCCTCTCTCTGTTCTTTCTCTCTTTGATTTTTCTCTCCTTTTTTGCTCTGCTGAGAGGCTCTCTAGGCCTTTCTATTTATAGATATAAAGAGGAGAGAGAGAGAGTAAAGGGGGAGGGGGCTGCGGAAGGGATGGCGGCTATAAGCCGCCGTCATCCCATACGTCACAATATATAAATAATCGATTTCATTTTCCTTTATAAATATAATATTCTAACATAGCATTATTGTGCCATAAGCGGCCATTGGTTGATAAGTCTCCATCTGTACAATGCAAGTACTTCCTGAGGATTAAAGTCTTTATTTGACTTGACAACATAGGATAAACATAGACCTAGTCTAAGTAGATAGATAATTAACCTACCTACGATTGACAATAAGTTATAGTATTTTTATATTTCACTTTAAGTGGATATTTAAAGAAACAAATCGGTTACAATTTGCTGTTAGGGGATTGAACACCAAGTGATAAATAGTTCCATAGGTGTAGTCCAAAAAACAAATTGTTTTATAGGTCTGCCAATAAATTAATTTTAACTTAGACAATTTGATTGTCAAATATTGTGGCATTGCAATTAAAAAAGAATAATTTTTTTGTATGCACAATATATATTGTGAGCTCAATGAGAGTCACATCCCAAACAGGAGAAGACTAATTCAGGAAGATCAGCCCAAGATTGCTGACCAAGTAGTTCAGGCTTGTGTCGATCCTGGGACATGTCTCAAGAAGGCTGACTCAAGAATTATAGTCCAACTACTACAAGAATTAATAGGTTCGGCAGACACAAGTCACATTTCTAAATAGACTACGACAATGAAAGATAAGTCCAATATACAGTAAACCGACTCAAAAGGAGAGACTCCTATGAGGATATTGATTCTAACTCCTATAGTGAATAGGCATTCCGAAAACCTATAAATACCCCATGCACTAGAGATGCAAAATATGTTCACTTAGGCTAGTGCATAGTACTTTCATTCAATTCATTGAGATTAAGCTTGGCTAACTTAATCATCGGAGTGTCATCTACCCAAAGAGGGTTGACGCATTCTCATCATCTTTTTCTCGTGCAGATTGTTCACGCTCATCAATTTGGTTGGCGCATTGAATCAGGCCTTCTAAAAAATTTACTTATAATTGGCGCCGTCTGTGGAAAGGTTTAGCAGCGATGAGTACCAGCTTTCTTAGAGGAGAAGTTGAGCTCATCAGTAGGGAGATTGAAGACAGCTGAGACGTTCCTAATCATGAGGACACACATCTATTAGACCATCAAGATGGTGTAGCTCGAAGTTAGGGAGGTCGGCTGATAAGATCAGAGATACGAGTCTCTGATGATAATTGACAACGAAGACGAGAGGAGCTACGGCGGGCTCCATAGTATGTCAGAAATCTGAACCACTGAAGGAGCCATCACAGGAACTTGAACCCTTTGCCCTCCAGCGGGTGCCTGCCAAGTAATATTACACCCCAAGTATTCGAGCAAGAACTCTAGCGATGAGAAAAAGAGATAGCCCACCTCAGGTCTCAGGTTGAAACCATAAGATGGGCGATTGCCAAAAGGGATGGACGAGTGGGCGGAAGATTGCCCGATCAGCGTTAAAAAAAGGAGAACGAATTCCAGAAGCATGAGCCTCCGTGCCACACATCTGACTATCCATGCCTCAAGCACTAGATAGTACGAGGACAAATAGGAAGATCGGCATCATGAGAGGAATCAGACTTCACCCAGAGAGTCGACAAGAGCCGATCTAGAATAGCAGGAATGAGACCGATGGCTGAACGAGTGGCTAGATAATAGGGACAAGCGTCGTACGGGATGGACGACCTATGACATAGCCAGAAGAGCCCTTGATAAGATCGCGTCCACTCCCTTTACAGAGGAAATTGAGGCCCGCCGACCTCGAAGAAAATTTACACCACCAAAGTTTACACCCTATGAAGGGAAGTCAGATCCCTTAAGTCATGTTAGGCACTACAAACAGATTATGGCACTGTGGTGTGGAGTGGAGATGAGTCCTTAATGTGCCGAATTTTTCTATTAAGTCTTGGAGAAATAGCTTTACGATGGTTTGACAAGTTGGCGTCCAGATCAATAGCAAGTTGGAGGCAACTTGAAAGATGCCCAGTTCGAAAAAACAATCCTTAAGGTCGCTGGCACGTCGGCTTGAAGACTTTGACTACTTGCACCTCCAGCAGTCGACACATCAATAGGCAGATCGGCAATGGTCACTTGATCATTGAGATGCACATGTTCAATTGTGGTCCCCATTGGAATTTCCTCAAAATCACCATCCACACCCTCTTCCACTAATTGGGCAAGCGCTCTTGTAGGAATTTCTGAAGCAACTGTTAAGGATGAAACTTGAAGTGGGTAGTTGAGCAGGATGTGGGGAACCCTTGCAATATCGCGAAGCCGGCCTTTTCCTCGATAGTTCAAAACCTTGTGCAAATCATTGAGATTGACTTCTCAAGTCGTCCTATTCTTACCAGACTCTGAAAAAACCAAATCAAAGCAGGTTAGAAGTGTATAAGTTAATATGCACTAAAAGAGGAAAGTCAATGCCAAATCTAAGTCTCTGAGGGTTCTACAACACAATATCGATGGTATCTAGTCGACAGGAAGATTGCTAAACTCCCAAGGGCCAAAAACTAAACTTTGACATCATTGACACCCTTACTTGAAGACGAGAGGCATTTCACTATCTCCTTACTCTTATCAATCACTCTAAGGTAGACTTTCCAGCTATCACCCCTGACTTTGCATAGATTGTAACAGTAATCGAGCTCCACGATTCCTAAGTTAACACCCGGGATTGGTTTAGCTCTAGCATCCCCATGACAATCCTGTAAACGTTCGGGTTTATTTGGGACAGTGACACATTATGGTGATGGAGGAATTTTATTAAGAAAGGGTGTACAGGAAACCTAACGTCGCCCTCTACAATGGCGATGACAGAGAGAGACATCCCCTCTCAGTCTCTTCCATCCTATGGTCATTAGGGACAACTAACTCTAGGCCGACTTGGTCGATGATCATGTATTTAGTCTTACAGGCAGTGATAGCCACCAGACTACCCACAAGCTTCTTGAGACGAGTCGCCATCAAAGGGCGACCACACAAAGAAAATAACAGAAAAAGAGAGGCAGGGTTAAAGGAACTTACAGTGGTAGGGGTAAGATCGCTCTCTCTACTGAAGGCAAGAATGATGAAGATGGGCGAACAGTCGCCCGTTTTATAGCATACGCTACTGCTGGTTTAGAGGTCGAGAAGTGGCAGTAATCACGTCGCTTGGCTCAACCGTCACCTCAGCAATCAATTCCTAGCAACCCTTCAATCACTAGGCCATTATGAGGTTGCCACGTGGTGTATGAATCCTTGAAACGACGGGAGATTAAGGGACGAGTCATAAGTGCAAATCTCAGCCCTTGTCCTCCAATCAATCCAAACGGGATGCAAGGGCTAGGGGCAATTGTGGGCCCAATGAGAGACAAGCCCAAAATAAGAGAAGACTAGCCCAAGAAGATCGGCCCAAGACTACCGACCAAGTAGCCCAGACTCTCACCGACCCTGGGCTAGGTCTTAAGAGGGTTGACCCAAGAATTATAATCCAAGTACTACAAGAGTTAATGGGTTCGGAAGACACAAGCTCTAAAAGGGACTAGGAGAATGAAAGATAAGTTATACTGTAAACCGATCCAAAATGAGAGATTCTTAGGAGGAGATTGATTCCAACTTCCAGAGGAAATATGACATTTCGAAACCTATAAATACCCTATGCACTAGAGGGGTAAGGTATGTTCATTTGGCTTAGTGTATAGTACTTTTATTCAATTCATTGAGATTAAGTTCGCCTAACTTAATTATCGGAGTGTCATCGACTCAAAGAAAGTTGACGCATTCTCATTGTCTTTTTCTTTTACAAATTATTCATGGTCATTAATTTAGTTCATGCATTGAATCAAGTCTTTCAACAAATTTATTTACACACATACACACACACATATATATATATATATATATTTATCCAATGCAATGAATTACACATCAAAAGCAGTCGTTCTGCAGCTTATAATCCTCAACTCAAATGATGAGATAATTTAATCCAACAAGTCTACGATACTAGAGACTTCACCAATTGAGCTAGCTAACACGTGTATAACGTATAATCTCATCTTTATGAAAAAAGTTGCATTCCACTGCTATGATTTTTTGGATAGAACAGCTAGGAGGTACAATAAGTCCTCGTCCTAGAAAACGTGCTTAATGTGCAAGCATTGTAAGGACAAGCATTCTAAATTATTTGTATTTAATTTGGCTAGATAAACATCACACCGATCTGTCTTGACGTCCCATTTTGAAGCTTAAATTTGTCAAGAGAAAATAATAAAATAGAAATAAAATTATTTATACATATTTATTATTCTTTATAAATAATTAAACAAAAAAATTAAAATTTTTTTAATAAAAACTTATTCATTTTCTTCTTAATTGTTAACCCAACAAAGAAAAAGATAAATTAATTTATCTTGTTCATTTATTTTCTTGTCCTTTATTTTTTTATTTTTTTTTATTTTTTTAAACAAATTTAAAATTCAAATATAACGTAGTGCTACGAAATTATCATCGGGCATACCGAGAAAGTATTATTACAATAGGTGTCCCAATACTGTCATAGGAGAAGAATTCACTTGCTAAAAGAAATATTATTCACACCTCTTCATAACTTCTTGGTAATTCGATATTTTAAATAAGTGACTAGTGGATCACATGCTCCTTTGCCAACATTCATACAAAATCATTTCTCTTGAAATTAAAAATAAATTAAATATATAATTCTCCAATTTAGAGTTATAATAGACACAAATATGAAATATAAATATATGAATGAGACAGTTGTTGATCTTCGATAAGTCTAAAATTTTGCATACATAATCTACACCGAAGGAGGATAAAATATTGTAGTTGTAAAATATTATAGTTGCAGAATTTAAGCCAATAAGTTTGCAAATTTTGAATTTTACAAGTTGGACATTCAAAAATCAAGGCAGGCGTCTCTGACTTCGATTTTCTGACCCTTTTTAAGTGAACTTACATTTTAATTATCGAAATATCTAATTCAACACTTAATAATGTTAGTCAATCTGCCCAAACTATGCAACACGCTCTTGCCAAAGCTCCTGAAGCAGCAAAACTATTCAACACACTATTTTTCTGTTCGCGCAATTGCCGCCACTCCTTGACTTGGGAATTATTTTTTTTTAATTTTTCCTTTTCATTTCTAGTGAGTTACTTGATCGAAGGAAGTTGATTTAATATAAACAGTACAACTAATTACTGTAACAAAAGGAAGTAATACTTTGGAGGCTCATGAAATTAATAAGTATTATAGTCTTTTTTGTGACGTGATGGATGCGCTCCATTCATTTAGTGTCGACATGAAGGTATTGATCGCCTCTATAATGCATTTGTCCGCAGCCCCCCTTCCCTCGCGTATTCGACTCCGATTCATTATAAATAGAGGTGCTTAGAGATAGTTTTAGATACAACTAAAAGAATAGAAAGGAAGAAGTAAAGAGAATAGAAAGAAAAGTGGTATAGGTAATCCTCTAACACAATGTTGTATTTTTGTTCTGCATTAGCAATAAAGTTTTGGGTGGTCCAGAAGATCAATCCCTAAATGTTCTAAAAGAACTAATATGATAAATATTTGACAGTTCTTGAAGAACTATCCACTACATTTTTGTGTTGAGTTATTTTCTCTGCCTTATATTATTTATTTTCATAACACGTTATTAGCACAATGTTTGAACCAGTTGAGGGAAAGACTACATCTGTGTTCTTCAAGATGATATTTTGTATTTGGATGTGCCATTATTATATTAGTTCATTTTGTTTTCGTTACTGTTTCCTCTTTAATTCATCCACATGATTTATCACTATATGCAAGTTGAATAGTTGATGAATAGTATGAATAATAAGTAATAATTCGAAATAATTGAAGAATACTATTCATGAATAGTAAAATACTATTTATGAATAGTAATTACATAAAATAATATAGTATAAAATATTGAATGAATAGTGTTTTGTACAGTACTTTTCTATTTCTATTTCGAATTATTATATTTTATCATAACAACCACCTAACATTGCTATGCTAAGTAAATGTTCTCGTTTAATTTTTCATAGATCATATTATCGCCATAATTTTATCTTGATTTAAGCTTATTGTTGTGTATAGTAAACATTCTGAAAATGTCAAATATTACAAAATTAAAATTTGTCACTCTTGATATTTCTGGCCATAATTATTTATCGTAAATTCTTGATGCTGAGATCCATCTTGCTACAAAGGTACTTGAACAAATAATAGTAGAGAAAAATAACACATCCTAGTAGGATCGCGATAAAACCATAATTTTTCTTTGCCATCATCTTCATGAAGAATTGAAATCTAAGTACCTCATGATAAAAGATCCATTGATATTATGAAAAAATTTAAAGGAGAGATATAAGCACCAAAAGATCGTAATCCCCCCAAGAGCCAGATTTAATTAGATACATCTGAGGTTGCAAGATTTTAAAACTGTCAGTGAGTATAACTCTGCGTTATTTAAAATCAGTTCACGATTAAACTTATGTTGAGATAATATTACTGATGAAGACATGTTGAAAAAAAACATTCTCTATATTCCATGCCTCGAATGTGCTCCTGCAGCAGTAATATCGAGAGTGTAGATTTAAAAAATATTCTGAATTAATATTATGTCTTCTTATGGTTGAGCGAAATAATGAGTTACTGTTGAAAAATCATTAATCCTGACCTACCGATTCTGCACCATTTCCTGAAATGAATGTAATTTCATTTGATAGTCGGGGACGCAGATGTGATCGTAGATATGGTCGTGGTTATAACTGGAATGGTTTCGAACTCGTGGGAATTATCGTGGAGGGAACTCTTATCCTATGAGGTATAAGAATATCACACTACACCACCATCAGTAAAATAATTCTGAAGTAAAAAAAGAAAAAGAAAAAAGTTTACAAAATAAACTTCCTAAAAAGTATGAAGATACTTGTTACATGTATGGGATAAAAGGACATTAGTCACGTACTTGTCGTATGTCCAAACATTTAAGACAACTTTATCAAGCCTCACTTAAAGAGAAAGGAAAAAAAATATAAAAATGCATTTTACAGATTTTAATGGCCCAGTTGATATTACTCATCTGGATGTCTCATATTTCTTTGAATATGCAAGTGGAAGAATAGACCATTTAATTAGTGATGAGGATGTCCACACTACTTAATATTATTATCTCGTTGTTCTAATCTATTTAGTTTCTTATCATCTTTGTAATGTTTCTTTCATATACTTTTCTTTTCAATAAATTATCATGTGTTAATTAAGTAATTTTACTATATTATATAGATACATGAATCATACCAACAAGTTGAGTATTTCTAAAATGAATGGTGAAGGCATATGTCTAGTAGACAGTGAAATAACGCACACAATTATTCGACAAAAAAAATATTTCTCACATTTGACATTACTTGAAACTAATGTCAATACAATCTTTGGCACAATAGTATTAATTAAAGGCTCCGAAAGGGCCAATATAATATTACTAAGAGGAATAAAGTTATGCATTGATGATGCATTATATTATATTAAATCTACAAAAAATCTAATAAGTTTTAAAGATATACGTCGTAATGGATATCATATTGAGACGACAAATGTAGATAATATAGAACAGCTCTACATTATTTTTTATATTTCAAGAAAGAAATATATATAAGAGAAACTTGTTGCATTGTGTTCTAGATTATATTATACCTCTATAAAAGCGGAAGAATTACCTGTAGTGGTGTACTAGAAGTGTTTTGACCCAAAGAATTTTATACTATGGCATAATCGTTTGGGTCATTCTAGGTCAATAATAATGTGTCGAATTATTGAAAACTCACATGGACATTCGCTAAAGAACCAAAAGATTATTGTGTCAAATGATTATACATGTATTATCTATTCACAAGAAAAAATAATTGTCAGATTATCTCCTTTAAAGGTAGGCTTTGAGTCCCCATCCTTCTTACAAAGAATTCAAGAGGATATCTGTGGACTAATACATCCTCTATGTGGACCATTTCGTTATTTTATGGTTTTAATATATGCATCTATAGGGTTGTCACATGTTTGTTTACTTTTTACCCTTAATATTGCTTTTGCTAGACTTTTTTATCAAATTATTCGCTTATACGCACAGTTTATACAGTACCCGATCAAGTCCATAAAACTAGATAATGTTGGAAAATTTACTTCCCAAGCCTTTGATGATAACTGCATGTCAATAAGAATTGATGTTGAACACCTAATTGCTCACACACATACATAAAATAGTCTTGCCGAAATTTGTATAAAATGGTTTCAGTTTATTGCTCGACCTTTACTTATGAAAATAAAATTATCTATTTCTGCTTAAGGACATGCCATATTGCATGCTGCATTATTGGTTAGAATTTGACCAACTGCATATCATCAATATTCACCATTACAACTTGTCATTGTTCAACAATTAAATATTTCTTACTTATCAGTTTTTGGTTGTGCTGTATATATACCTATCTCACCCCCACAACGTACTAAAATGGATCTCCAGCATAGGCTTGAAATTTATGTTGGTTTTGATTCTCTATTTATTATTAGATATTTAGAACCCTTAACAGGTGATATGTTCAAGGCACGTTTCGCGGATTGTCATTTTAATGAGTCAGTATTCTCACAATTAGAGAGAGAAAAGACGCAATTAGAAAAATAACGAGAGATCAGTTGGAATGTGTCGATGCTGTCTCATATAGATCCTTGAACGAGTTAATGTAAATAAGAAATTCACAGAATTATTCATTTACAGATAACTAAAAATCAATTGCTTGATGCATTCACTAACGCAAAGAAAGTGACACAATCATATATATCAACTGTTAATACTTCTACACGTATTGATATCCCTGTGGGGCAATCTATTAGTACAACAATAAATGAATCTAAAACAGGGAGACCTATCGGTGCAAAAGATATTGTTCCTAGAAAAATGAAGACACAAAGAAAAATGCATAAGCCAATTGGTGTTTCTGAAGAGAACACAATATCTAAACTTCCTGAAGAAGAGAATTCTAAAGAAGAATTCCTAGAAGAGAAGCCTCCTGAAGAGAAATCTCTTGTAAGTGATACAACACCTAAAAATAATGAGATCTCAATAAGTTATATAAATACAGGGGAAAGCTGGAATAGAAATAAGATAGTTGTTAACAATGTATTTTCATTTAAAGTAGCTCTTGGTATTACCAGAAGTAATGGAAGAGACTGAACCACAGACAATCGACGAATGTCGACATAGAATTGATTGACCAAAATGGAAAGAAGCTATTGAGGCAGAACTACACTCATTAGCATAACGTAAAGTGTTTGGACTTGCAGTCCATACACTTGAAGATGTGAAACTAGTTGGATATAAATGGGTATTCGTACTTAAGCAAAATGAGAAAAATGAAATAGTACGATATAAAGCTCAACTCGTAGCACAAGGTTTCTCGCAAGACCAGGTATTGACTATGATGAGATTTATTCTCCTATAATGGATGTAATTACATTCAGATTCTTACTTAATTTATCAGTCTCAGAAAGACTAGATATGCATCTAATGAATGTAGTGACTACTGACTTATATGGGGAATTGAATAATGATCTATGTATGAGAATCCCTGAAGGATTTAAGATGTCTGAAACAAATATTTCAAAACCACGAAATTTGTGTTTAATCAAGCTTCAAAGATCGTTATACGGGTTAAAGCAATCTGGTCGCATGTGGTACAATCGTTTAAATGAATATCTCTTGAAAAAAGCATATGTGAACAATACCATTTGCCCATGCGTTTTCATTAAGAAATCAAAATCCGGATTTGTTGTTATTGCAATATATGTTGACGATTTAAATCTGATCAGAACTCCTGAAGAGATTACTAAAGTTATTAATTATTTAAAAAAGGAGTTTAAAATAAAAGATCTTGGGAGAACCAAGTATTGTCTTAGATTATGAATTGAGCACTTATCAAATGAAATTCTTGTCTATTAATCGACATATGCTGAAAAGGTTTTAAAGCAGTTTTACAAGGACAAAGCTTATCTATTAAGTTCTTCAATAGTTGTCCGTTCACTAGATGTACAGAAAGATCTTTTCTGTCTTCAAAAAGATGGTGAAAAACTTCTTGGTCCTAAAGTACCATATCTTAGTGCAATCGGTGCTCTTATGTATTTTGCAAATTGTACAAGACCTGATATAGCATTTTTTGTTAATTTATTGGCACGATATAGTTCTGCACTAATACCAAGACATTGGAAATGAATTAAACATATATTGCGTTACCTACGAGGAACAACTGATATGAGATTATTTTATTCAAAGGAGCCACAATCTGAATTGATTGGCTATGTTGACGTTGATTACTTTTCTGATCCTCATAAAGTTAGGTCTCAAACTGGGTATGTGTTTACTTATGGTACTACTGCTATATCTTAGCGATCGATGAAGCAAACATTAACTGTAACTTTTTCAAATTATTTTGAGATAATTGTAATTCATAAAGCAAGTCGAGAGTGCATCTGGCTAAGATCTATGATTCAACATATTCAAAAAAGCTAAGGGTTATCTACAGTAAAAAATATCTCGACAATAATATACGAGGATAATGCAGCTTGTATTGCATAGACTAAGAGAGGCTACATCAACGCTGAAAGAACGAAGCATATTTCTCTAAAATTCTTCCATGCACATGAGTTCTAGAAAAATAGTGATATTGATGTCCAGCAAATACGATCTAGTGATAATTTGGCAGACTTGTTTACTAAAGCACTACTAACTGCAACATTTGAGAAGCTTGTGCATGGCATTGGTATGCGCCTTTTTAGAAATCTTTCATGAAGCAAACAAAGTTCTTATTATTCAGGGGGAGTTAAGTACTGTACTCTTTTTCCTTCGCTACGATTTTTTCCCATTGTATTTTTCCTAACAAGGTTTTAATAAGACGATTTTAACATACCCAACAAAATATATATTTTGTATTATTTTGCGGTCATCCAAGAGAGAGTGTGACATAATGGATGACCTCCATCCATTTAGTGTCGACATAAAGGTATTGGTTGCCTCTATAATGCATTTGTCCGTAGCTCTCCTCCCCTCGCGTACTCGACTCCGATTCACTATATATAGAGGTGCTTAGAGATAGTTTTAGGTATAACCAAAAACATAGAGAAAGAATATAAATGAAGCTCTTTTTTTTCACTTTTTTTATTTATTGCCTTTATAAAAGCTTGCATGCGACTGAATGTTTGAATGTAAGCTAAGAAACTGGAACTTGGACAGTGAATTAAGAAACGGATTTATACCGAAAGTAAATTAAAGTGTACGAAATTCTCAGGCTTGTTTAATTGTTTTCCATATTTGCACATTTAAAGGATGGAAGCCGTTACTATTGGATATTATGCAACAACCTAACCATCTATATTTGGATACTGGATTTGCAGAGGGAGAATAAAAAATAAAAAGTAAAAAGATAGTAAAATAAAATGAATTAGAAAAAGTAATTTTATCTCTTTTTTTTTTTTTTGTGGGTTGGGTTAGGAAAATGAGAAGAAATGACTAAGTATCGATTAAAAATTTTATTTGTTTGTTTAATTACCCATAAAATATGAATATGAATAAGTAATTTTTTCCCTCTACAAATATAAAATCCAAAGACAGCATAGAACTAAAGGAAATTGTAATCATATTGATACAAAGAATATTTCATCACACAATCAATGGAGAGAAGATGGAAAGAGAGCAAGTCAAGTTCCTGATTCTTGCACTGATGAATGGCTTGCTGCACATGTTAATATGTTGATTTGTGTTTTGAATGATTCCTTGAATCACTCACCTGCTTTGCAAGTTTTTCTTTGATAGCTTGCTGACCTTCCTAGTTTATATTTTGATTGTAACTTTCCTACATTGTATCTATTCTTAAAAGATACTCCGTAAATATGCATTGTTATATATATAAACAAATATACTGCTCTCTTACTCAAGTTGAGAAGAGAGACCCAAATACTTGTTTTCATCTAGAACTTCAAAAAGAAACATGTAAGCTCATTTAACTTATTTGAAAATCATTTTTCTTTCTTTAGAACTGTAGGAGTCTTCCATCAGAATAATATTGTTAATTTCCTTGAATTATTACGACCTCTAATTAGTAAAAGGCCTGTGCTTCCAACGCGAATTGCAGGGGAAAAAGAAACCAATTTTTTTCTTCTATTTATACTCTCTTTTATGAGACCCCCCAAAATTGTCACTGATTTATTTATTTTATTTCTTTATGCCGTGTTTAAAACTCAGATTTATTATAAAAAAAAAGTGAACAAAAATATAACAATGAAAGAAAATTTTTGTTCACTTTTTTCTCACCTTTTTTTTTTTTTTTTCATTATCAAATCGTTGATCCAAATACAACATTAGTGTCCCCTCATATCAACAATCCTTCAAAATATATTCTTTTGTTCTTCCCCTTTTCTTTGTGTCCGTAAGCAAGCTAAGATCGGGATCAAAGAAGCCTTTTAAGGAGACCTGAATTAGAGCATGTAATATTTAACACCAACATAAACCAACATTCAGTTTCCAAGAAGTGATTCTTTCAAATTGTTATTGTCATTTTTTAGGCTAAATCCTAATTTTCAATTATTCTAATGTACTCACAGGCCACGTTTGTTTGTTTGTCAGACTAGACAATGAGTCTCCGGACTGATAGACCTGGAACTACTTAATCCATATTAAAGCGGGTTTGCCTTGACCCGGACAAAGCGCAGGATTAAAGGCAGTCCGGTCCTGTACCGAGTTTGTTTGAGTAATCGGATTGGACAAATGTTGCGAAATGACCAATGTACCCCACAACCCATGTTGCAAAATTTCATTTCAGCACTCCATTAATAAAAAAAAAAAAAATGAACATTTTAGAAAACCTGAATTTTTAAAAAACTAGTATTTTTCATGGCCAAATTATAAAAAACCTGTATGTTATGTCCAAAACATCCCAGTAAATGAAAAAATCGAAAAGAAAAGGAAAAAAAATTGTAAACAAATTTAACCATTCCTGGGCAAAACCTGTAACCAAGAATTGCGACCAAGACCTGCCAATCATATATACTTCCGAAAAGTTATTCCATTCCTGCAATTACAATTAACATGACAATCAAATAATAGCTTGCAACCTAGCAAACCAAAATTGCAAGTTGGCAAACCAAAACCAACTCCTGCAAGTCATTGACAACAAGTCCACATACAAGTATTAACCGTTTGCTATGCAAACCAACACATTATGTAAATAAAACTTGGTCAAATGCTAAACGAGGAAAAGAGTGCAACCTTGGCATCCTAACACATCATGCATGCAAAAGTTGCAAACATGTAAATCTAGACACTTGCAAACAACCCAAATTACCAACTTTCCTTAAGCAACTTAGCCAGAAATCAGCCCAACCACTCACACAACCCAATTTTCTCTTCAGCAACCACCACACAGAGACATCACCACAACCAATAACCACATGATGATGTACTTTCATGGTTTTGGTAATTTATGTAAGCAGATTTCGGAAGTCCAGAAATGTTGAGCAGTAATTAGCAGGAACCAAACAAATTTATAACTATAGTAATTTTGATAAAACTTCCCATAACTCAACTCTGTAACAGAATGGAAAATTTTAGAATGCAAGAAATTGTTAAAATTTTTCAAGTCACTGTTGAAAGCATATGTAGAAGAAGAGATCTGTCCAAAATATTAAAATATAATTTGGGGATTTCCCAAATAAACACTACAAAAAGTTTTAAAACAACATAAAATAAAAAAATTGCGGGTTTAACATGTTAACAACAAATACAGTAGTAAAGGAAGAGATATGTTCAAATGAAGGTAATAAAAATTTGATGGTTTCTCATGTCAACTCCAGATCGACCATGAAAAGGCATAGATAACTAAAATAATACAAAAAAAATAAAATAAAACAAAATAAAAGGGAGTTTGTCATTTAAACCATATACATTATAGTCAAAGAAGAGAACTATAGATCCAAAAAAGAAGATATGTCCAAATATTACAAATAAACAACATAAAAATACATTTAGTGTTGAATTATGTTACTTGGACTTGGGTACAGGTATAGGGTGCGGGTATGTGTCCAAATGTCAGATTCATATAATTTTCAGTCCATAGACACTCGGACACGGCTAAATTTCATATTTTTAAATATTTCTTTTGCTTTTTAAAAGTAAAATGGTGTTTACAAACTAAAATATCATATTTCATGCATAAAATGGAAAACTTATGTGTAGTTCTATAGTAAACTCAACTACTTATACATACTTGTTAGATGCATATCCAACTACCCATTTCGAACACATATCCCATACTCTCGTCCGAGTGTCAAGTGTCCGATACGGGTATTTCACAAATCTAGAAGAGTCCAGATAACATAGGTGTTGAATATGTACAAAACATCCCAAAAAATAAAACATGACCTACAAAGCAGCACGGTTTCTCCCAAAGAAAGACAACAAATCTAAAATAATTACGTCATTTGAGTGTTATTGGGAGTGCAAGAGTCAATCTCGTTGCTGGAGTTAGGGCCAATCGAAGGCGATTGACGGTTGTGAAGGTGTTAGGGTTTGAGATTGCAAGAGAGAGAGCGTCTAACGAGAGAGAATCGGCTTAAGCAAAATGAGAAGGGAGTAGGGTTTTGTAATGCATAAGGATAATATTGATCTTTTGCCCATTAGTCCAACTAATGGGTAGTCCGGGGATTAGCAGTCCCACCTGCCCCCAGGACAAGTTAATCCTGCATACACGGGTTTAACAGTCTGATCGAGACTCCGGGTCCAGTGCAAAAGTTCAAAACAAACATGGGACAATGATGAACTACTAGTTTGTGGCCATAACGTACTAAAAAAATAGGTCAAGGTCTTAGTCCAGATATTGGCTCTTTCCAAAAATTTTGTTCTCGTTTTTTTTTTTTTTGGGAAACAAAAACAGTGAGAAGTTCTAAAATACCATTGTTTTCATTTTCATACTAATACAATTTCCAGAAACTCAAAAAAAAATATATAAAATTGTTTCCTAAAATTAGGTGTTTCCACAAGGTCTTCATCAACATGTTACAAAGCTTTAGTCTGTGGAGGGGTCACCATTACTTGACTTAGAAAGGCGAACATCTGGGCAAGGGAAAGCGCAGGGCGCCTGGTGCAAATGGCTTTCTTTTTTCACCTTGAAAACTGTTTCCCAAATGAGTTTTCCATATCAGTGTTTGTTTTCGATAACATAAAGCATTTTTCAAAAATGAAACCAAATGCATTGCAACACAAAACAAGTTAAAGTACGCTCTTGGTGTGCACAAACGAAAACTACCAAAAGTTGTCTGAAACATTACGCAGCAGTAAAAAATTAGTAGGGTAATATGATTTATATTCTTAAACAAGCAGTTTTAAACACACAATTTGAGACATGGAAAGAGTTCTACATCAATCTACAAGCAAGGTCGTAATGAAAACTCATCACCAGAGCTATTTGAATGCTTGTGTTCATTGACCTGCATGTACAAACCAACAAGTGATATTGGTGAGTAATTCACAAAACACGGGCAATTAAGCAAACCTTCAAGCTAACACTCAAACTGATATTGTCAAAATGATGTAGACAGCTTCAAAACAAGTTCTTTCTTGAAGTAGTTCTTGACTTGTCATGAAGTTATGAAATGCAATGAAGGCAGGCAATAATAAGCAAAAGGCTTGCTTGAATAACAGCAGTTTGTTGAGCTAGAGCACTCATGCATGCTTGAAGAATTTCATGCTGAGCCAATGAAAATATACTGCAACACCAAGGATAGGAAGAGTCAACGGCACCAGAAGACAGTAATATCTGTAACCAAAGTAGAACAGAGGTCAGAACGGAAATGAAAAATAAGATATTCAATGTTCAACTCTATTTAGTTAATGCCAGAATGACAAAGCAAAGTGTTCGGCTATTTCTTGGTAGAAAAATTGAAACGGGAATTAAAAGCTTGAAATAAAATAAAATCAATTTGAATTTCATTTCCTATGGTTGAAAAGAGCAGTCTAGAACACCAGCAACCTCAGGCTGTCATTTGTCTATATTTAGTTAAAGCACAAAGTTGAGGCCAAACCAACAGATTTCCCTCATGTAAATTGGGGCTAGTTTTATGCCTTTGATGGAGCACATTTGTATACAATATTCGAGCTTTGCACCCATCCACCTCAATTTCTTGTTCAAAGGAGAAGTAGTAGGCCACTTGGACTTCAATTCAATGACTGAACTTCTCTCATGAGTTAAAATTTGGAATCAATTTGTTCTTACAGACACTAAAGTTACAGACCTCAAAGTGATGACGATTATAGCAATGGCAGTAACAGAAGATCTGAAATAAAACTTCTTCGTAATTAAGGGTGAAACAAGTTACTTCTCAAAGAAGGTTAAACTGCCTTCTTCACCAATGCTACGGAAATTTCTCTCTCTCTCTCTCTCTCTCTCTCTCTCTCTCTCTCTCTCGCTCTCTCTCTCTCTTAAAATGTTCTGCATAGAAAAATTATCAATTACCAATATGCTATATCATCAGAAAAAAAATGACATGAATTTTGCATTAGAATCCTGCAATAGTTAAACAAGTGGATTAATCAATAAATTACAGCAGGAAAAATTTGCAGAATCCATACATGCAGGAAGGGTCCCCTGACCATACTCTTTTCCTGCTTCTCTTTTTATCACCAAAGCTGAGGCCCCACTGTACATGTTACTGCCAGAGTTTTCACATTGCTGCTATGAACTTTAAAAAATTGTAAGTTTCCAAGTGAAGTTCCTCGCAAGAACTTTTTGTAATGAACAGCTCAAAAAGTGCCAACTGAGTTTGTCAAGGTTTCAACTTCTAACAAAATTTGTAAGTGGTTAGTTTTCCCTACGTAAATTTCCCAACATATTGGTAAATATTTATGAAATTTCTAGACCATGAATTGGTGTTGACTTCATTAAAGACAGATATTACGTTGAAAACAGATCCTAAATCCTGATTAGAGTTCCTCAAATGAGTAAAATGGACTATAGGATAGCTAACAATTGTAAGCAAGAACTACAATACAGTAACTGCTCATAATCAGCAATTTTAACAAATTCAAGCAAAATTTAAAGGTAGAGTGAAGTTGAAATCACCGATGTTCACAGAAAGCCAACCCTGGGTAAAGTCACTTCGTTTCTAAGCAATAATAGACAACAAAGTGACAACACATGGATTAGTCGCACAACACAGGAAAGGCATACTTAGAGTATGAGTGAGCCAAAAACAACTAGCAATGATACTTTCTGGGGTGCAGCCATATAAATGTTAAGATCAAAGTCCCCTGCTTCTAAAGTCTAACCAACCATGCAGTACATCAACCTTTCACAGTATTTTTTATTTGTTGACTTCCACAGTAAGGTTTTCATTTTTTTTCCCCTTACTTCCAGACTAAGGTACTTTAAGGTCTAAACAAAACAATCAGAAAACTTTACATAAGTAAACAGAAAAAAGATAAAAACAGTCAGATGAAAAATTGTGAACAAGAAGAATTTCACAGCAAGATGCTGTTATAGACAAAATGGTGGGTTATTGTTTTTACTGGTATATTGCAGATTACTGCTCATCAATGGCACCTAATAGTGTTTGCCTAGTCTTTAACTTGTAGCAGATGAATCATAAGAGTGCCACTAAATTTGCAAGGACTCACAGATGACCACTTAGACATGACTATGTGGTATGCCATCAGATACAACAAGAAAATGCTGCTACGTAATGTTAAAGGAGCAGCCCTGTTCCTTTCAGTAAGTAATATCACATAAAAATATGTTGAAGCAATAATATATTACCTGTCACTTCTAATGGCTGTTGCAACGTGATTTTCAGATACCGGAAGAAATCTGGGTACAATTACAGCACAGAGAAACCCCAAAAAGGAAGTAGAGCCCAGGATAAGAAAGAACCATCCCAAAGCTCTGGAACCATATGATTGCATTGTAGTCGAAACTTCCATTGTATCACTTGATCTATCAAACGCGGACCCTTTCAAGCAACTTCCAACCATGATGAAGACCAATGGAATTTGAAAGTTTGGAATACCTGAAAGGAATGAAAATGTGATCGATCCCACAAAGCAGGACTTTGACAAGCAGTACAAGAAATCCACCATTATAAGCAGTAAATAAAACCTACTTAAGTTTTACCAAAAAAGAAAAAAAAAAGTGATGAATATACAAGTTTACTGTAACTGTAACATGCATGAATCTTATGTCCTTTCCAAAGTTCATTTAAGCAAATGAAAACACGGGAAGTTGTCATGCTGCATGGAATGAGACATATTGATGTTCTTTTGCTGTAGGTGGGTGTCATAGAAATTAGGTGGTTGTGTTGGAAGGCAATTGATCACAAAACCTCCAAGCTTTAATTACAATTTGCAAGTACTCAATTTTTTGAGGCATATTTGTTTATACAATGTAGAATTTAGCATGTTGTACCCAGTATTACAGAGAAAATCCTTACAAACCAATCAACTCTTCTACCATTCTATGACATTGTGAACATGAATTGTGTACCCATTAGACCATCAAAATAATATGAAATTGAGGATGTTGAGATGAGAGTGAATTTAAAAACAGTAATTTAAGATGATTGATTTTGATTTAATGCAATGACAAACGTATGATGCACCAGTGGTGAGCGACTTGAATTTAAGTCATAAGTGTTGTGGGGGAACAGCCCACGGCCCAACCCAACGGGTGAGGCCTAATTTACACGAATTAAAGTTGGGCTGCTTGGTGGCCCAAATCAGAGTTAAGGGACGGTTCGACCCAAGCCGCCGACCTCCTTCCCGTCATGGCCCAAATCGCGAAAGGCGAGCCCAAACCGCTAGCAGTCTTCGAACATTAAATGCAGAGTTAATTCGCATTAAATGCGCAAGCGGCCTTCCACGCGACGTTGACGTGCACGTCCGGTCAGCCGAAATCCCCAACGATGGTGAGCCAGACCCTGCAAGTGGTCAGGCGACGTCAATGATAATACTTACTCAACAGGCCATAAGGGCCTACTGGTAGACTAAGACCAAAAACACTCCATCGAGAGCCAGGTATGAACAACAAACTTCAAGTATACACAGCTTTCATTCATTTCAAGTCTCGATTAAGCTTGCTAACTTAATCGTCTGAGTGTGATCGGCCCACCAAGGGTCGACCCATTCTAACCTTCCTTTCTTGCAGAGAGTTTGGACTTATTTACGTGGGCTTGAGAATTCGGCCCAGCCTTCCCGAAAAATCTCACCTATAATTGGTGCCGTTTGTGGAAAGATTTAGAAAAATCATGAGTCTGAACGATCGAAGAGAAAGAAGAGAGAACCATGATGGGAGAGGTAGCAAAGCCTCTTCCAGCAATTATCAGACTAACTCGGTGCACTGCCAATCTACACCAGTAGATCGGCAACGAGGAAGAACATGAAGGTCGGAAATACAGACACCTGCTGAAAGCCACCAGAAAGCACTGACGAAATGCAGAGGAATACAGACTATGAAAGGAACAGAAACTTCCGCAGAAACCACCACTGGAATCTAGCCCCGTCGCCCTCTAGTGGGTGAGTCCTAAGTGAAGACATACTCCGTGCAGTGGAGAGAGAAATTCGGCGATGCGGTGAAGAGATTGCCTACCTCACCTCCCAAGTTCAGGTTATGAGGGAGGCATTCTATGGAAGAAATAGACGTGGGAGAGAAAGGTCCCCTAACCAAGAGCGGAGTACTGATGGCAGGAATGATCCAGCATCGTTGTTAAAAAAGAGCTACACCTCTAGTACCGAGCGTTGTGACAACAGACAAGCAGATCGGCGGAGGGATAGGAGTAAAATCTCGCCAAATGATGAGCATGCGAAGGGCGCTCAACAGAAAAAAGACTGGGATAAATGGTACAACGAGAAATAAGAGGATAGGGAGCAACAAACCAAGGAGCGCACGGCCCACGACCTGGTGAAGAAAACCCTAGACCAAATCACATCCTCGCCATTCACAAAGGAGATCGAGTCCCACCCGATTCCTCGAAAATTCACCACACCAAAGTTCACTCTGTACGATGGGAAGACCGACCCGATCAACCATGTTCGGCATTACAAATAGTTGATGGTAGTATGGTGCGGTGATCAAATGTTGATGTGCCAAATCTTTCCCTCAAGTTTGGGAAGCGTGGCCTTGCGATGGTTTGACAAGTTGCCATCTCAATCCGTGTCAAGCTAGAGGCAACTTGCCGAGCTGTTCACCACTCGTTTCATAGCAAACAGCTTGCAACCGAAGGAGGTTGATTTCCTACTGATCCTACAAAAGGAAGAAGGAGAAGGATTGCGGACGTACTCATGATGCTACTGAGAGGCTTACAACGAAATTAACGAGTGCAGCGAACAACTGGCTGTGACTCAGTTCAAAATCGGCTTGCCCAGAGAGCATTTGTTGCGGCAGTCCTTGATGAATAAGCCGGCCCTCACTATATAGGAGTTGATGTTGAGAATCGAGCGCTATGTGCGATTGGATGAAGATATGCCCCAGCCAAGTTCGACAAATGTCGGCACTGTTGTCGACAAAACAAACAAGAAGGATGCTAAGAAACCCCGATCAAAAGATACCAACCAGGGAAAAAAGATGAACGAGGGGGTCTATATAGTCTTTAAGGACCCCATCTATAAAATCTTGCCCCAAATCCGCGACAAGCCCTTTTTCAAGTGGCCGCCAAAGTTAGGAAGAGACCCGGCAGCTCGAGATCAGAAGAGATTCTATTCCTACCACCGCGAGAAGGGGTACAAGACAGAGCAATGTCGACATCTGAAAACCCATTTGGAAGATTTGGCCAATGGTGGCCATCTCGACCAATTCATTGACCGGGAAAAGACGAAGAAAGAAGCCGAGCAATCGTGGTTGGAAGACATAACCCAGAAGGAGATAGATGCGAGATCGATCCGAGTAATCAATGTGTTACACGATTCGGTTAAGTCAGGAACCGTCGACCCACATAGATACCGGGCCGAGATACAAAAGGCTGCGCACTTAAGGGAAGTAATGCAGATACAACCACCGAGCAAGAAAGTCAAGGTCGGCGAATTCCATACGTCCATTACTTTTACTGATGAAGATCTCATGGGAGTATAAACTCCACATAATAACGCCTTGGTCGTAACACTGAGAATGACGGATTGTGACTTGAAAAGATTGCTCATTGACCAAGGAAGTTCATCCGAAGTCATGTATTACAGCCTGTTTAAGAAGCTGGAACTCAAGGAGTACGACCTCCAGCCATCACTCAGCCCCCTGGTCGAATTCAACTCCGATTCAGTTTGGCCCATGGGAAAGGTAACGGTTCCAGTAACTGCCGGAAGAATCACATTGCAAACAGAATTCCTGGTAGTTAACGTGCCCTCCCTTTACAATGTCATCATAGGATGAACCTGGTTACACCTCATGAAGGCCATCCCTTCGTCCTACTACCAACTGATTCGATTTCCGACCCCTGGTGGAGTAGCGGAGATAAGAGGAGACTAAGTAACTGCCAAATAGTGCTTCCTAATAGCGTGCATAACCAAAGTAAAGGTTGAGAATGTGCATATGATGGAGTTGCACAAAGACACCCCAACCATAGTCGATGTGGGATAGACACTTGAGAACAAAGCCGATGAGGACCTAAAGAAGATATATATTGATCGGCAGGGAGATAAGTACTTCGTCATTGGCACCTTTTTGTCCAAACGGGAGGAACAATCCATCATCGAGTTATTGACAAGTTTCCTGGAAGTGTTCGTCTGGACCTCTTATGACATGCTTGGGATTGACACTGATGTTGCTTGTCATCGGCTTAATGTTGACCCAAAGTGCCGACCTGTGGTCCAAAAAGGGAGAAGGGTGACAACCCAACATATAGATGCTGTTGTAGAAGAAACGGAGAAGCTTTGAGAAGCCGGGGCGATCCGAGAGATCAACTACCCAAGATGGCTGTCAAACACAGTGGTAGTGAAAAAGAAGGATGGCAAGTGAAAAGTCTGTATGGACTTCACTGATCTCAATAAAGTATGCCCCAAGGACCCATTCTCCCTCCCCAAGATCGACCAGCTCATGGATGCAACAGCTGGTTTTGGGAGGATGAGTTTCTTAGATGCTTACTGAGGATATCACCAGATTCCTTTCCACCTTGACGACCAAGAGAAAACAACCTTCATCACTCCAAGAGGTATCTACTGCTATAAGGTTATACCCTTTGGTCTAAAGAACGCGGGGGCCCCGTACCAGCGGTTGGTCACAAAAATGTTCAACAAGCAGCTCGACAGTACTGTCGAGGTTTACATCGACGATATGGTGATAAAAAGCAAACTCAGCGACTCTCATCAGGCAGATCTAGAGAGGTGCTCTGCATCCTGAAGGCATACAAGATGAGGCTAAATGCTTCAAAATGCGTCTTCGGAGTCAGCTTGGGCAAATTTCTGGGGTTCTTGGTTACACATCGGGGTATTGAGGTGGATCCGAGACAGATCAGTGCGATCTAGAGCGTTCAAGCCCCGAAAAATGCCAAAGAGGTACAAGAGCTGACTGGTATGGCCGCCGCGCTCAACAGGTTCATCAGCTAATCATTAGACAGATGCCAACCATTTTTCCAGCTTCTCAAGAAACGAGAACAATTTAAATGGACTCCAGAATGTGACTTCGCCCTTAGCGATCTGAAGAAATACTTGACCCAACCACTCTTGCTTTCCACCCCACTCCAGCATGAGCAACTCTTCCTCTATCTTGCGGTGTCGTTACATGCAATCAGCGCCGTCCTACTCAGGCAACAGGATCGGCAACAATTGCCTGTCTACTATGTCAGCAAAACACTTCTTGAAGCAGAAAGCAGGTATTTACCCCTCGAAAAATTAGCGCTCACACTGGTAGTGGCATCTCGTAAGTTGGTACATTACTTCCAGGCTCACACCATCAACGTTCTCATGGACCACCAGCTCAAACCTCTTCTCAGAAGGGCCGACTTCTTTAGAAGGTTGGCGAAATGAGCCGTGTAATTAGGGGAGTTCGATATCAAGTTTCAACCTAGATCGGCCATGAAAGGGCAAGTCCTTGCTGATTTCGTTGCCGAGTTCTCCGCTGAATCGCCACCAGAGACCAAACAAGTCCCTAACCAACCACACCAAGACCTCCTTCTGGATCTTTGGAAAAAAAGTAATCATTGGCAACTCTACGTTGATGGAGCTTCCAATGACCAGGGGGTAGGATCAGGCATAGTGCTCATTACACCAGATAGCCTGACTATCGAATAAGCTATAAAGCTCGAGTTCGCTGCCTCTAACAACGAGTCTGAATACGAGGCCTTGCTCGCCGGAATACGCCAAGCCATTGAACTCAGAATTCCTGAGATCGTCATTTATTCAGACTCCCTGCTTGTTGTCAACTAGATTACGGGAGAATATGCAACAAAGAATGATAGAATGACGCAGTACCTAGCCAAAGCCAAGGAACTGCTTAGCCAATTCAACAGTTACAAATTTCAACAGATCAGCCGGGACAACAACTCACATGCGGATGTTCTGACGATATTTGCAATAGCCCTGAAATTGGGGTCAAAAAGGACAATCAACGTGGAAACCCTGGCCAGGCCCAGTATCTTTCAGGAGGAAGAGTAAGACCTGGTTGTAGAACAGTTAGTACCATCATGGATGGACCCAATTATCTCCTACCTCGACAAAGACGAACTGCCAAAAGACAAGAATGAAACTTAGCGAATCAAACACGCAGCTCTCAGATATTGACTATCACCAAGTAAGGAGCTTTACAAACGTTCCTACACGGGTCCATACTTGCACTGCGTCCATCCAAACAAAGTGCAAGGCGTCTTGTTCGAAATCCATGAAGGAATATGTGGAAGCCACATTGGCAGAAGATCGGTAGCGCACCGAGCTATCTCACAAGGATATTGGTAGCCCTATATGCAGAAAGATGCAGCCCAGTATGTTCTAAAGTGTGACAAGTGTCAGAGATACTCTCCCATCATCCACCAGCCAGCTGAAGATCTAGCAACCATTACCAGTCTGTGGCCTTTCGCTTAGTGGGGACTGGATATAGTCGGACCTTTGCCCTGAGCTCCGGGCAACAAAAGGTTCCTCATCGTGGCGACTTACTACTTCACTAAATGGGTAGAGGCGGAGCCTTTGTCAACCATCAGAGAGGTTGACGCTAAAAGGTTCGCATGGAAAAGCATAGTGACAAGGTTCGGGATGCCTCACGCCATTGTTTCGGATAACGGCACCACTTTCGATGGAAACATGTTCAGATCATTTTGTGAAGGGCTTGGGATGAGGAACTTTTACTCAACATTAGCCTATCCTCAATGCAATGGGCAGGCTGAGATTTCGAACAAAACCATACTTAACGGAATTAAAAAGCCACTGGAAAGGACCAAAGAGAAGTGGACGGAGGAGCTACCCAGCGTATTGTGGTCCTATAGAACAACACCAAGTAAGTCCACCGGTCAAACCCCGTTCTCTCTGGTATACGGGGTGGAAGCAGTCATACCTTTAGAGGTAGGGTTACCAACCATCAGATTGGCAGCCTTCAACATAGGGCTCAATGACCAAACGCTGGCAAATGATCTGGATCTTGCTGAAGAAAAAAAGGAAGCTGCCTTGATTAGACTTACTGAATATTAGCGACAGTTAAGATGCTCGTACAACAAACGGGTTCGTCCGAGAAACTTCACAAAAGGTGACTTAGTCTTACGAAAGGTACTGGGGGCAACTAAGAACGTAGGAGATGGCAAGCTCGGCCCCAACTGGAAGGGCCCCTACAGAGTGACATCGCAGGTCGGCGCTGGCGCATACCGGTTAGAGACTGTTGAAGAGGGAAGACAGTTGCTGCGACCCTAGAATGCGAACAACTTAAAGAAATTCTACCAGTAGTGCAAAGTCCCATATAATGTAACAGTTCGACAAGTGTATAAAGCTTTTATGAAGATCAATGGAAAATGAAGTTGTTCAAATAAATCTACTCTGAGTATTCTGGGAATCCAAAAAAATTAAGTGTAAAAACTTGGTCCTGTCCAAGTTGGACAGGTCGGCCAAAGAAGGTCACAAAAACTAAGTGTAAAAACTTGGTCTTGTCCAAGTTGGACAGGTAGGCCAAAGTAGGCCACAAAAACCAAGTGTAAAAATTTGGTTCTGTCCAAGTTGGACAGGTCAACCAAAGAATGCCACAAAAATCAAGTGTAAAAACTTGGTCCTGTCCAAGTTGAATAGATCGGCCAAGGAAGGCCACAAAAACTAAGTGTAAAAAGAAGAAATCATACAACATAATAAAGATTCAGGGGTGGATAGCACCAAGATAAGAGACATTGTTGAACAGGGGTGAAACTTTTTCATTAAAAATAGGCATTGTTGGTTACAAAAACATATTCAAAAAGAAGAAAAAACTACAATCACTATACTGACTTATCCCCTGGCTTCAAAGATGTCTCAACCAAGCAATCTACGGTCTCTTCTGCAGTCTTGGCAGCAAGTTTCTCCTTCTCGGTTTTCTTCTTTTCAGCAACAGCCTTTAGAGCAAGTTGTCTTTGATGCTCGACATTTGCAACCACTTTCTTTGGGTCCACAATGCCGTCCTCGGTGGTGTCAAAGTAGTCCGGTCATAAATGCTAAATATCGGCGGACTTGTCCACTCCGGCGACATGAAGGGCACCACTCCAGCCTTGCCGAAATATGACACGACTCAGATCCGCCATCTTCTTGGCCACACGATCGGCCCTCCTGTCTTCACCTCTTCGCAAAATCTCCTTCTTATTGGCCTTCAGTTTGGCCACTTCGGTTTGGAGTGCCTCAACCTCTGCATTAGCTTTGTACAGATCCACAGACTGCACATTGAATTTCTTTTGGAGGTCGGTCACTTCCCTATCTCTCCTTTTGTAATTCGCCTTCATCAACAAAAGCTCGGCAAATGCCTGTTCGGCCTGCTTCTTGAAAGTGATCCGATCTTTATTGGTGTTGATCCATTTCTCCTTTAAGCGGCCATGTTCTTCAATGAGTTCGTGATGCACCTCGGCAAGCTTTTGAAAGCGGATCATTGCCTCCAAGAAATTCATGTAACCCTATATCAAAAAGCGAAGGTCGTGTTAAAACAGGTGTTTAGAAGAATCTTTAAACAGGTTAAAGAGCGATGCTGACTTACCAGCAGTGAATCATGGAAGGCACTTATAAAGACAGCTGCGTCGCTTGCCTCACCTAACTTGGCCATATCTTTTTCTGAAGAACGCTCTTCATAACGCTGAAAGCTACCTCGGTCTGATCAATCATCGAGTCTGCAGTCGTGAGAAGTCGGCCCAAAATATCTGGCATGATGGTTATAGCCTCGCCGACCTCGTCCACTACGCCCTTTCCTTTTGGCTTCTTGGGTGCTAGGGCGGCGCGGAAACCTCGAGATCTCTTTTCTTTTGTTGTCAAGTCTCTGGCCTCTTTTGAATGGGAGGGACTTCCTCCACAAGAGCAATCACCAGTTCGGCAGATGGAGTGTTGGTGGAAGTTGTGGCGGCCGATTTCAGCGGCTTGCTGGCAGCGGCAAACATCCTCTCCCTCAAACTCATGCCGTCCTCTTCGTTAGGGGATGATGTAGACTCCTGGGTTCTAACTGGAATCCTAACTCGGCAGTTTGGAACCGTAAGTGGCGATGAACTCGAAGCCGAGCTGTGCAACTTCGATTGTGCTTCGCGCTGTTCTTCGGCAACGGGCTCCGATGGAGGAGCAACTGCAACTGTCACCGTCACCCCAGTAGGGCTACGCGCTCTCTCAATTGCAACGCTGACAAGAATTTCCTCGAAATCTCCCTCGGCACCAAGCAAAACGTGCGCGGTCCGAGCAACGTGCCTCAAACTGCCTTCACCGAGGTAGCCCAAAACCTTGTTGAGATCGGCAAAGTTGACTAGCTAGTCGCGTGCTTTTGACCACTTCTCTTTCTTTTCTGCAAAAATGCCACAATCAGATTCGGATCTATATCAAAAATTAAGCGACACACAGTATAAGAGGTCGACATCAAACCTATTTCAAGGGGAACTCTAAAGCATCGGATCACCGGCCTTTCCTTCTTAGGAACGTTGCCAAACTCCCGGGGTCCGGTTACCCAAACCCTAACATCATCAACGCCCTTCCCGAAGGAAGACAGACACTTCACTAACTCTAAGGACTTGTCTACGACTCAGAGGTAGACTTTGTAACTCCACCCGACCTTACCGAGCGAGTAGCAATAATCCAGTTCGGTGAGCCCCAGGTTCACACTCAGGCACCGATTAATCTCAAGCATACCAAAGATGATCCTATAGACGTTCGACGACAACTGGGAGGGCGACACCTTATTTTTTATTATAAACTTATGAAGAAGAGGATTAAGGGGAAACCTAAGTCTCCCTTCCACGATAGCGATGATTGGGAACGGCACCCCTTTTTCGGTCTCTTCCATACGGTGGTTCTCGGGATCGACTAGCTCTAAGCTGATCTCATTCGGGATGTCGAACCTAGCCCTAAACGCGGCAATAGATGACGGACCATCTAGCATTTTTCGAAGACGAGATGCCATCAAAGGACAACTATCGAAACACAAAGAAACAGAGAGAAGAGCGAAAGAAGTGTGGGCTCGAAAACACTTAAAGTGGTTGGTGCCGAGACAGCCGACGCACACGCTAGACAAAAGGCGAGGAAAAACTGAATGCCTTTTACTAAACAAGGCGTCACCCTTTTATAAATATCAGAGCCATCGGTTCGTGCACGGAAAAATGACAGCAATTATGACGCTCTGCCGAAACGTCGCATCGGCCGTCGATTCGATGACACCCCATCAATAAATCTTTTAAAATTCCCACCATCCGCGTGGCAGGGTGACCATTACAGCCCTTGGCCGTTTTATAAGTCAAAACGACACAAAAGTTGGGGGCAATTGTGGGGGAACAGCCCACGACCCAACCCAATGAGTGAGGCCCAATTTACACGAATTAAAGTTGGGCTGCTTAGCGGCCCAAATCAAAGTTAAGGGACGGTCCAGCCCAAGCCGCCGACCTCCTTCCCGCTATGGCCCAAACCGCTAAAGCCGAGCCCAAACTGCTAGCGGTCTTCGAGCATTAAATGTAGAGTTCACTCGCATTAAATGCGCGAGTAGCTTCCCATGCGACGTCGACGTGCATGTCTGGTCAGCCGAAATCTCCAGCGACGGTAAGCCAGACCCTGCAAGTGGTCAGGCGGCGTCAATAATGATGCCTTCTCAACAGGCCATGAGGGCCTGCTGGTAGACCAAGGCCAAACACACTCCATCGATCACGCTATAAGTACCCAAGACATCGAGAGCCAAGTATGAACAACAAACTCCAAGTATACACAGCTTTCATTCATTTCAAGTCTCGATTAAGCTTGCTAACTTAATCGTCGGAGTGTGATCGGCCCACTAAGGGTCGACCCATTCTAACCTTCCTTTTTTACAGAGAGTTTTGACTCATCTACGTGAGCTTGAGAGTTCGTCCCAGCCTTCTCGAAAAATCCAACCTACAAGTGCCACAAGAGCAAGGATGACAAATGAAGGGTATTGAGGTAGTGACAAATGACAATTTTGCCATCTAGGATGATTGATTTTTATCTATTGTAATGAAAAACGTATGATGCAGCAGTGGTGAGTGATCTGAATTTAAGTCATAAGTGCCACAAGTGGCGTTAGAGTCTTCAATGTGCTTGATCATAATTTCAAATAGTGATTACTCCTATCTAATTCATTCTTACAGAGATTTATTTGTAGTCTTGACAGTTTTGAAGTTGGTTGTAGTTATTGAGTTTCAGGACCCAGTTGGCTTCAGCTTAATTTTCAAGTTCAAGTGACATCCAGAAAACAGAAATCAATGGATTACAGTGGATTTGACATTGTCAATCAAAGAGTTGAAGTTGACAATAGGTGGATCTTCAACTCTAATTAGTTGTTGCAATTTTCCAAGCGTGAACACAGCACACAAACCGAACTCTTACCAAGCATAGGGTAGGTCACAGAGCTTTCATGTCTCAGCCGTGCAGACGCAAAGTTAGTGGGCACATTTTATCTATATATATATATATATATATCCTACTCCTAGTTTTCTGAAGATGTAGTTTTCTGCAGTTTTAAACATTCTCTAAAATGAGCCAACAAGTTTGGACATATATTCCCCCATAACATCATTGTAATAGACCTGACTTTTTATCCACTTGAAATGTGACCTCTCCAGATTCCTATGTCCGTAATAGAGTCCTATGTGTACATCAAGAAGCATGTCATGCCTTGGTCAGATGTGCACCTAATTATTAGCCTAAAACATATGAACAAAAGAGCTTCAACAAGTGCATTGAACTTCAGTTTTTCTATGGCAAATGACTATGATTTTGGCACCCAATACACACACTATTATTATAAACATGAACTTGGTACAATCCCTTATGTGTCACAGAGTCTGTCATCTTCCAATGTGACTTAAAATATCTCATAGTCATAATATCTCAATAGGCAGTATACTTGCCCTCCTATAATACTGATACCTTAACGGCCAGAGATTTTTTTTCATCTTGGCATCTTCTAGACCAAAACCATTATCATGAGCTGCAACATTTTGCATCTTTCAGTTATTATATACCTAAGAACCAAACTATAAGACACTGTAACTAATCATGACAGATATCTTTGCCAAAATGGTTTATTGGCAAACAGATAGTTACCTGTTGCTGTCATTAATCACATGAAATGATAGTGGGACATCTTTAGAATTGATTACAAAAGATCTGCTTCAGCATTTATTGATTTCTCTTACTGTATAGAATATCATACAGTAATTAGAATTCACTCACTAGGCTGCCTTTTCTTCAAACTCAGCATTGCCTTACACCTTGCCCTTCATTACCATAGCATAGGGTGCACCATTTCACCTCTTGGTCTCACCTCTTGGTCTCATTTGTTTCTGACACTGATTCCTCATTATCCAGACCATATCAAGCTCATCTCTGCTAATCCAACAGCTTCCCACGTCAAGCTCTACTAATTCAAGCACTTCCATGTTGATTCCATGTTGGTCCATCCTCGGCTTTCTTCTTTGCTAATGTAGCCATCTTACCTCTCACCTTTCCTCTTATTTTTCTTCCACAAAGAACGGCGTCTTCATTCTTCAACGACACTTTAACCATTTGCATGACTAGACTGTCTTGGTCAGCCAACAAAATCTCTAACTCCAAAAGAGATGATTGAGTAGGACAATCGTAAACCAATTGACTAAACGAGCCATAATTAGGCACCGAGCCTCTAATAATGATCTTCCTCATCCTCTCCCTACTGTCCTTATACCCACAATCTAGTTGCTAAATCTCAAACAACAATCCTCATAAAGCATTAGATCACTCGAGCTCATTCTCCAACATCTCAACTCTCATGTTTTTTCCCAAAAGTTGAAAACAAGTCTGCCAAAACTGTCCCATGCTTCCTTTCCTGAATCAAGATCGATGGTATTATGAAGTAACTCTCCTTCAACAGTTGTCTAGAGCACAAACATAGCTTTTAACTGCCATGACCTTAGTCATCAAGAGTCTTCCTCCCGAGTGGCGAGGTCTTGCTGCCATAACAACCTCCCACAAATCCTCCCCTTGGAAGTAGGACTCAAGACCCGACCTACTTATAGTTGTGGCCATTGGCTTTGAGTTTTGTTAATGATTGGGGATATACTAGCAAAATTTTGAAATCATGACTTGGTACTATTCAGTGTTTCAGCATTACAACGTCTCAAACGCACATTCATATGCATATATATATATATATACCCACTTCTATCCCTACTGTTTGCAACCAACTCAAAGGGTTCTTAGGGTTGGTTCCATGAGCACTGGAAGTTTCTAGAGAGCATATCAACATATATATATTTATGGTCATATACATATAATGAGTCTCTCAGTCTCTGCATCTACATGTGAATTAAGACCACATGAATATGAAGGAATCAACTTTCATTTGGGCATTTTAACAAACACCCGAACGATTTTCCATGGTCATAATTTATTTCCTTATTCGACAGTCTCAATTTGAAGCGGGTTTGTGGGATTGGAAACTCCTACCTGCCGTTGGCTTACTTTGTGTCCGTCAAGAACGACGGTGGGTTCAGCTGGGAGTCCTGATCGCCCTCGAATAACTGCAGAGCATCTCATGACCGTACGATTGAGCAGTACAAAATGAATGCCTCCAATAGGTAAACTTGACCCATGATCACTGATGGTTAGACCGCTGATGCTTAAACGGTTAAAGTTAAACTGTTAAACCATACTGTTTTTTTTTCTTTGTTTCTACGATAATGTAGAAAATTCATACATAATCTTTTTATAGCTTAACAATATGTTTGGACGTAACATATTTATTAGATTATAATTTATGTTTATGAATTTTTTAAATTGTGTTTAGATGAGTAATTTTAAAAAATTATTTATGTCTAATCATATTTTTTTAAAAAAATTATTTTTAAAAATAACTTTTAATTTATAATATGCCAAATACTCTCGTAATGATATAGTTAAATGATACATTTTTACTTTAAAACAAAACAACTTTATGAGAACTCTTAATCATAAAATGACGTAGGAGACTGAAGGGAGTTGCAGAAGAAAACTAAAAAATAGGTAATCCATACGGTGAAACAAGAGTCACCACATCATTAAGTTTAAATTCTTTTGTACAAATTTTTTTTCTCAATAAAACTGCATTGTTTCACGAGATTGGATTAAAAAAAAAAAATAGTGTTGGGCCTTATCCTGTGTTTGGTAGTACAAATGAGAACCATAATAAGTATTCCCAATCACATCTTACTACCGTTTACACTGGTGATTTTACAATTCTAAGTTCTTTACATTAATTCTAAGTTTCTAATGTCATATGGGATACTTTATCCGCCTTATCCAACCTCATGAAATGAATGCTAGATGAGAATAAGGTCTAAATGATTGATCCACACACGGATTAGTCCATCAATGCTTGATCATCATTATATATTCACACATATAATTTTTCTTTCTTTTTCCTTTGACCCAATGTAATGAGAGATTAAGAAACACTCCATTGGTGCAATGTTCCACATTATTAATTGCGCTTCCCCCTTTCATTTCCTCTTCCAACTTCCAAAATGATCGCTATCAAACAAATGCTGAAGGCAAAACAACTACCAATAACAGAACTAAGACATATCATAGGTTTGATTAATTGCATTCTAGAATATTATTTTTCCAGATTTAAGTTCATCCTGTGTGACTTCGTGTATATAGATTGGAGACGGAGAGACACACATGCGTGCACATGTGCGCACACACACACACACACATGTATATAAATAGATATATGAATTTAAAATAGAAAAGAAACGAAGTAGATATCAATCTACCTTCCCTCATTGAACTGTTTTCCTTCTTTTCCCTATTTCGAACAGCAGGGGATTCTCCTTTAAGTTCCTCCATAAGATTTTGAAATTTCAAATCCATGTCATATAAATTTCGTTAACAAAATCATCTTTTCTTCCTCAAGCATCCAAAGCCATAATCCGTGCAAATCAATGCAGCTGACTTTAGCGGTACAACAGAGTTGATAAACTTTGGAGTCAATCAAAGTAGGTTCAACTTACAGGTTAAAATCAGGGGGAAAATGCTGACATATAGTTTACCTCTATGTTCACCTGCAATGTTGTCATGCCACAGTCATCAAAGTAACAAAATATGTGAACTTAATTAACCACGTTCTCTAACTACAACAATGATGAAGTGTGTCTAAGGGAGAATTTGAGGATGTATAAGTTAAACTTGTTTGGCATTTGTCTAGTCATTCACTGTGTGCTGCCATCTCTTCCAATTTTTGTAGCCAGTTCACATACTGACCTTGCTCCTTCCGGTGCAGGTGGAGGAGGAGGAAGTTGGTAAAGTTCTCCTTGATTCCCTTGGACACTAGATATTTTTTGAGCTCATCTTGCAAATGTGGGTCCAATGAACTGCATGTAGGATATGAATTACATATTTTGAGAAGTCATTATGCATTTGAAGAAGGTGAAGAAATATAGGAAAGGACCATGTAAGGGAGAGATTCATCAGTTCAATCACCACAGTATGAGAAGAACTTAAATATCTATATATAACTATATTCTCAGCGCACCCACGCATACACACAGATAAATAGGAAGAGAGACGCATAAGGTGTGAATATGCATTTTGGATCTGGAAATCTCGTGCACATACATAGTTACAGTGAAGAGAGAAGTGAAAATATGAGATCCATATTTATTTGCTTTTTAACTCGAATTTTGGCACGTCAACACAATATGCTGGGAAACTTAATTGCAACACACCATTTCCCATGTAGTAAGATTACATCTGAAACTACCCTTATCCTCTCTCCCACCCAAAAAAAAAAAAAAAAAAAAGAAAAAGAAAGAAAAGATGGACTCTCTAAATAGATTTTTTTTGGGTCATATTTTGAATTTCCAGCTATAAATAGGACCAGGAAAGACAAAAAAAGGAAAGATTTTGGTACATGAAGTTAGCATCACCAATAACTTGGTTTTCCACAAGCTCAGATATTCATTAACTCTCTCAAGAATCGCATCCTAAATACATTGGATGTACATCATGGTCTAATAAGAAAGCCCAAACAAGTTACCCTACAACCACCAGCTCCTCCGAGCCCCAAGAAAACCCACTCAAACTAATAGTAATAAAATGAAAGAAAGATAAGGACAAGGTACGTTCTAAATAAAAATCCTGTCATTCACCAATTTCTGAGCTACACACCCATGGCCATAGGAATAAGGCATGGAGGATGTAATTGAAGAGACTCAAATATTCAAATGAAAACCAATCCGTCAAAGCCTAGTAAGTAAATAGTTGTATTATATTAATATAATACTAGTAAATATATATTTGATAAAAAAAAACACATTTTGAAAGTTCAATAGGCAAACATGCGTAAAAATCTAAGTGTAATTGACCTTAAAAATACTAAACGCGAATTAGACATGGAAGGTACAATACTCAACCAAAAAAACACATCATAAAATTTTATTTTTATCACGAAAATCAAAAGTTTCAAACATCAAATTACTAGTTTCATGTGCTTTAATGAAGTAATTATGGTAATTTTTACTTGTTACCGTAAGTTATATATTGATATGACTGCATTTTTTGTCACATATTTTTCACAATAATTCGTATCATACCCGAATACTTTGACATTTACGTTTTTTTCATAGGAGAATTCGTGTTATAACTCTATGTATAACGTACCGTACTTTCTGCGTACATATTTTACTAGCTATGAGTCAAAGCTTCAATTGCAGGTTGCTTCCCCATGAGCAAAGAAGTTTAGTTTTTCTTGACTAGCTAATTGATTGTAAATTGTATGAACCAGATTTTCCATGCATCTCTTCCATAACAAATGCATGCTATTTCTAAACCACCTCATTCGGCCAATTTTTTTCCTTTTTCAAGGGTAGTTTGAAGGTAACTGATTCTCCGATTTCATTGCCAATTGTGGGGCGCAAATGAGAGGGAAGGACTACCTATTCCAAAAAGGTGAGATAACGCATGCACCTCATGTTCAAAAGGGGCAACAAATGCTTCTTCCTAGAGCCCATCAGAAGCCTGTATCTAGGGTTGTTAAATGTCAATTATCAGGTGCAGGAAGCAGCTATATTCCCACTGCATGATTCTATGCAATAATGAAGTGGCATCCAACTAATAAGGATATAAACCCTAATTTAATAAAAAATTGATCTCACTTAAAAATATAGACACCAATTACCCAAAGAACAGCAAAAATTTGTACCTGAATGCGGGGCCCTTGTAGATTGAAGAGTCCAGACAAGTTGATGATGGGATATAATAGGCATTGCGTATATCAAACTCAGACCCATCGTCCCCTTTACCATAGACACCACAATCAAACTGCAAGATGGAGCTCAATCCAGGCTTTTTTATGCATACCTTCATTAAAGCTTCCCTAGGGAAGCTACTCTCACCTTCGTAGGTCTCAGGACCCAGCAAAGCTGAAACAGCGACCTCCTGACCTGACTCACATTTCTTCCGCAAAACCACATCTTGGGACTCTGTTGAATCCCAATCCAACACAAAATCTCCCAAAGAACCACTTTGATTATCCTGTATTCATGTCAACAATTTCTTGACTTTTTAACCAAGTTTAAGCCTCATTCTATGGTAGGTGCAATTGCACATATTTCTTGAAATGTTCCAATTTTAATACTGAAAAATGTCAAGAAGGAAGCGTGTATATCTGCAGAAAATTCAGCTATTTCCATAATTTTTCTTTTCTCACACTTGAATTCATCGTAAATGACGTTTCTTTCATATTCATTCTATTCATTTTAATTTTACCAGAAGCATTTAGTAAATACTGAATCGACCCTGGTTTTATGTCTGCTGAAACAAGTAATAATGTTGCAAATGTAATTAATTATACAGAAAATTTTCCTCTTCTAAATACAAAAATCCCTCAGCTTTAGGAAGTAAATTATCCTATATACTTAGTCAAACCTACCTTTATATTTCGCCAAAGTATGCCATAAACAGTGTTCTCAGCAATCAAACCACGATTGCCGCATTGAAAACAAGAATTTGATCAATTTTTGCATTATGCATCTTTCTGCCAACAAAGTAAGCCCAATGCACACCTATGCACTAAAATGAGATACAAAATTCTCTTTTCCTCTTTTCCAAATGAGATATATACTTCTAAAATGTTCAGCAAATCAAGCCATTCAATCAAAGGTTAGTACATACATACATATATATATGTGTGTGTGTGTGTGTGTGTGTGTGTCTGAGAGAGAGAGAGAGAGAGAGAGAGAGAGAGAGAGAGAGAGAGAGAGAGAGGTGAAAAATGAAGGGCACCTGGAAGCGACCAGAGGAGCGTTCGTGTCTGATCTCGGACTGCAAGACCTTAAGAAGATCCGAATCTTGAATTGCTTTCCGACTCTTCCGCAAAACAGTGGTTACCCTCGTCATACTTCTCTTCTTCTTGTATACCGCTAATTTGAACGGATCGAGGGGCTCTACTTCTATCTACAGTTACATCAAACTTAAAGGGGTCTTAGTGCTCATTTTTAAACAGTAGTGGGTCTAGCTGCCGATACACCAAAAATTAGGGGGTCTAGATTAAATTAACCTTTTTAAAAATTATGAGTTGAAAACTTAGAATGTAGAGGTGTTTTTATTTAAATTAACAATACTACAAACAGTTGTACGTTATTTAATTCAAAACGAATTTTTTTATTTATAAAATACAGAGAACCTTATTTTTGCCATGTGTTTATTATTAGAAGAGTAAATAAAGGGAAATGTTATTATTTTACTCTTTACATGAAAAACTATTGACATGTTTTTTATTATTATTCTTTGTATGTAAGAGTAAAACCAATGGCAAAAATCTTAGAATATGTTTAGAACCCATAGAACGGAAAAAAAGAAAAGAAGTAAAATATAAATTGTAGGCAGAGTAATTATTTTTTTATATTTAGTTTTGTAAAGAAAAAAAAAACAGAAAAAATAGAAGGCCTTTGTTCTTGGAATTTTTTTCTCTATATGTTTCATCTAGAAGAGAACTTAGAGAAAGTTTTCCTTTTCCTTACTTTTTCTCAAATTCCAAACAGCCCGATATGTGAAAAGGAAAAGAAAAAAAAAAAATTACAAACACTAGCATGCCACGCCGCCGCCGCTGCCGAGAGTCGCACCGTTGTCCTACCACGAACCAACTCAGGTGCACCTTTGGTACTGCATCCTTCTAAGTCTGTAGTAACGGAAATCTTAATCTCACGCTTGTTAAGAAATGATAGTTGTTTGATTTGTCGTTGAGCTTTTTAAACTCTGTATCAGTTTAAGATATTTTATTAACTTGTCTTTGTGTCTCTGCCTACCTCCATGTCTTTTAATCTCTTCCTCGTAACCCATCTTTGTTTTGCCCATTACATGTTTGAAAGAAATCCTAACAAAAAGAAATCAACTTCTACTTGTGTTGTAGTCTTAGAATGTTGGGACTTTTGTTCAGAGAACCTTAGTTCACAGAACCATTCGGTTAAGTTTCTTGTTAAAGTCCATAACATTAACATATTGGGGGGAGGGGTGCAGTTAGGTGGTTTATTATACATAGATATGTTAATGTTACGGACTTTGACAAGAAACTTCACCATGGTAAGGAAATTTGATATATTGGCAATTAGATTAGTCTTGTTTTCTGTTTTAAGTATTAAAGCGATACCTGTATTTAGTTTCGTTGCCATTTTTCAGGTCACAACTTTCAAAGCTCGCATTTATGGTTGATATGAAAGTTATATAATCAAATATTACGGTAATGGAGGTTGAGGATTGAGCAAGTTCTTCAGGAAGAACGAGCGATTCTGAAGTCTTTGTGCAAGACACCAATGATGAAGAACATTACATTAAATCTGGTGATATACCTAAGTTGCAGTTTAGGTAGAAATTTTGAGGAAAAGACTCTTTAGGAAGTTTCTAAAAGGGTGTGGTTTTAACATCTGATCATGTGTTGTTACCCTTAGGAAAACTATTTCAACAGCCCGTTGGGATGATGAGATGGGAATGGCTGAGGTTGTTGAAAAGAAGGGTGGAATGTGGACAACAACAGGAGTAGTTTGTGACTGCAAGATCTATTGCTCAATAGAAGAGACTCTGTAAGTGATGTAATGTCTTTCTTTGATTCTTCCTCTATTATCCTTATTGTTTTGATTTGTGGAAACAATTCAATATTTTAGTTTGTGGTGTGATCTCTGGACATCTAATTTTAAGAGTTGAATCTGTTGTGTATTTAATATTACAGTCAAATAGTTTCATCTATCTCACAAGGACAATGATGCAACTGCTGGTGTTTAACAAAGTGAACCTTAATGGAACCATGATTGTGTCAATGTGTAGTTACATTTGTCATAATAGTTTATCTTTATTAAAAAATATGGAAGCAGCCTATGTTACATGGACTAGGGTGGGCTATCTGGTATCTAAGTCCAAGTATTGGATTCATTTAATTTTCATGTTAAGGACCTAGAACATGGCTAGATTTCATGTTTCTTAAATAAATTTTTGATTTTTTTGCTGGTAAAAAAATGGTGTTTACAGACTAAATAGATCATTTTATACATAAAATGAGAGTTTTCTACATACTTATATAGAAAACTCGACTACATAGTGTACATAAGGGGTGTATGTCCAACTAAGTGTGCCGAACAAGAGCCTGGCAAATTCAACCCATGTCCATGTATCCGCTCAATTATACCCATTTAGAAACCATCTAAACCCACCCAAGTTTATTAATGGGTTTAATTGGGCTGCATCTTGCAAGCCCAATTATAAGCGGGTTTAAATGGGTTGGACATAGGTACCCATTGGGCTTACAAAAAAAATTATGAAAAAATTGTCGCCCACAAAAAAGTTTTAAATTTTTTTTTGTATTTATTTTTAAAATAAGTCTTCCTTCCTTCCTCTCTCCAATGCCACCACCACCTCCGCCACCGCAACCACCACCATGCTCACCACCATTGACTGTCACCTCCAAGCACTACCACCCACTCACCACCACTGATCACTCCAACGCCACTTCCACCTCTGCCACCACAACCACCACCTCCAAGCACTACAACCCACTCACCACCACTGCTCACTGCCACTGCCAACCACAGCCGCTGCACTCATCGCCGCCCATCACCACCATGACCACCTACCACCACATGTAAAATTGATAAAAAAAATTTCTTCTTAAATCTAAAATCAAACAGAACGGTCTCGCTCCCCACTTTTCTCTCTCTCTCTCTCTCTCTCTCTCTCTCTCTCTCCACCCATAACCATAAACCCAAACCCCCTTTCTAATCCCACAGCACCTTAGATTTGATTCCGTTTCTCATAACCTTACATTACAACACACCTGGACCTGAAGGATTAGGATTATTTGGTCATATATCAAAAACTGCCAATCATTCGCCTGAAAAACTAAACCCATGAATCAAAACTGGTTTAAGCTTTTTTAGCTGGCTAGCTTATTACGTACGCTCATGCCATCGAGCAAGCAATCAGAGACGGGAATGCCCACGTGTCTATCCTTTAATATGAAAGGCTAATTATTATAAGTGCAATTCAAAAAATTTTGGTGCGACACTAATTGAACAAAAAAATTAATTTTATTATTATTTTATCTTTCTAATATGATTATAGGATTAGATCGAGAACGTAAGATCCAATAAGAAAATGCATGATTATTTTTGTATGGATATTATTAATTAAAAGTAGACACAAAATGAGTCTAAATTATGAAAAAAATAATAAAAATATAAAAATTATAACAAATCGCATAAATTTAGACAATATATAAATGGGTCATAATTGGGTTCATGGGTTTCAATTGACCCGCGAGTGATCCGCCCATATTTAACCCGTTTGTTAATTGGGCGGATTTGAATTGAACTCATTTAATCTCAAACCCATTTAAGCCCACCCAAACCCGCCCAAATCTGCCCGTTTGCCACCCCCCCCCCCCCCCGCGAACATATATCAAATACGTGTCAACTGTTCGACACAGGAATTTTGCCAATTTAAACGAGTCCATGTAACTCAGGAAGCAACTTTGTATTTAAATTTGTCAGACCTTATTACAGTAGTCACATGTTACAGGTGACAAGTAAATCTATCCAGGAAACTTTTTTCAATGGTAATCATATTCTCTGGTTCTTTTCCAAATTTTCTTTGCATCAACTTCTTTGTTGCTGAATTTATAATTTCCAATATATATTAATGCCACTTAGCTTGTTGTTTAGGTGTTTTTTTTTTTTTTTTTTTGAGCTTATATAAGCTCAAATGTGTAATTAGGTTTTTTGTGATTTTTAGTTATTTGAGTCGTAAGGATGAAGGATACCATTGATCCTAAAGTATTATTATTATTATTTTTTATAACATGGGTCTCCCCATCTTCGGTGGGACTAATCCCCTGTAGGAAATTAGCGCATCAACCCACCGCCGCGATTCTCCACTTAGATCACATGATTAATCCGAGGGTGAATCGAACCCGAGACCGTGGTCCTCAAAGTATTATGGAACTTGGTAAATGAATCGAGAAAAAATAGTGGAGCAATCTCTAATTTTAACTCAATGCAAATAGGCTTAATCCCAACAACTAGGTTAGCTGCATAAATTCACCATCTGAAGAATAGTATCAGTTATGTCTATGATGAATAAATTGTTTCTCATAGTCTCAATCCATGTTCTTTTTGGTGTTCTTATCCTTTTGATGGTTTTGACTTAAAGTTGACAGGAAAGCTTATAAATATAGAAATAATAAAGAAATGACTATATTTCAAAATTTGACCTACGTTCTTAATGGGGACATTTTCTCCATATGCAAACATCTAAAAGTAGGTTCAATTTTAATCTCGTGCCTTCCCTGCTGGGCTAAAGCTTATAATTTCGCTTCAACTGACACCTATATGATTTTTGTATCTTTATGCATTTAATGTTCTTCTCTTTTAGACAGATGAAATGTTTAAGGTGTTTTGAAGAAAAAAAGTTGACTGTGAACTAAGGCTTTGGCCTATCAGGAATGGATTGTTGTGGTTAGCAGTAAAAAGAAACATAATCAGAGGAAGCCTCATAGAGGGCTCAAATTTACTTGCTAATGACAGTCAAAATAAGTTCTTGACTCTTTTGGAACGTACTTTAGTGAAGGAAAGATATTATGTGAGGAGCGTAGCGACCAAATGAAGTGTTGTTTGTTAAGAAATTGACAATTGAACTAAGATTCAACCCTATACATGGTTTTGATAAAAGGTTCAAGTGATTTGTCTTGCCTTTCATGCTATGTTGAACCTGAATATTCTGTTTTGATTTCTTGTAGGTTTTTGGCTGAAAGAGGGGAACTACGTCTCTCAGATGGTGATGATTCACCAGTTCAGTTGAATGATATATATAACAAGGTAGCAGAAGGAAAGAGTGGATGTTTTTGGGAGTCCTTTGAAGTCTATAGGCACTTGAGGTCTCTTGGTTACATTGTTGGGCGACATGGTATCCCTTGGACTTTGAAGAGTGGGAAGGATAAGTCTTCTTCTGTCAAAGGCATAGCAGAAATCAATGCGATAATAGATAAGAAATCTGGAGACCAAAATGTCATCAATGAGCTGTTCAATAATATGAGGATTACTGAAGTGAGACCAGTATTTGTTGTTTATCCTCCTAACAGCAAATTTAGAGAGTCATGTCCTGGCAATCCCAGTTTTGTGCTCTGCGTAATCAGGTAACAAATTTTATTGACTCCTTTATGACCATATGACTTAGACCTAAAATATTACTGCAAAATTGTTGGCCCATATTTCATATTTTAGCTTGATCGTAATGCGTTTCTCCAATGGCTGGTAGTTGAAGTAATATATAACAAGCATTTCTTGATTTCACAATAATCCATGGATGCATTTGGTGAAATGCCTTCTTGCTTTTTCCGAGCTTTGTGCCAGTCAATTGATGAATGGTTGTGTTCCTGAATGTGTCTCAAAAAATTTGCGGGAGAGATGCACTTCTTTTGTAGAAACAGAATCATGTACTTTTGTACCTGATTGTAGTGGCAACTAGAAAATGAAGTCTGAAATTAGAAGATTTTTGGATTCATGGGAGAGACCTGGTTCATACTCAAAACTGTAGAAAATCTAATTCAAAGCTCTTCAACTCTTCTCTTGTTTGTTTTACCTGTGCTGTGCTTTCCTTAAATACGAATATGATGATAGCTCAAAGTAGTGTTGGCAGTAGCCGAGCACTGGTCCTTAGATCACTTTGCCAAAATCTCCTGTTTCAACAGTGCGGGACTGTGCTCAATTTGCACTGCATTTTATGAGGATTATGTTTGAGTGGAGCTTTATATGCTTGTCTCATAAGTAGTCTAATTCTCCTTTAGTTGCAAGACAATGGGGAATATAAAAGAAAATTTGCCTTCGCCTGATCTAATTTAGTCCTTTTTTGCTGCCTTGGAGACTTAGCAGACCATAAGAGTCATCAGGTAATAATAATTATGAGCACAGCTATACAAACATAATTTTTTTTAAGGCAGAATTCCCATATAGAATGACATGGTTGTTGTTGGTCCTTTCATTTCAAACCAAAATCATTTCATTTCAAACCAAAATTGCCCAGTAATTAGTTCATAATTTCAAACATACCATTTTCACATCATTCTAGTGGAGATTTATGTACAAAAATTCTGTAAGAATAGAATTTTCAATAAATTATTGAAGCAGTTATCATAAAGAATCATTTCTAGGTGCGGCAATCATTTTAGTGTGCATTAAATATAATTTTTGGCATTGAACTGCTCCTTTCTTTTTTCCTTTATAGACATCGATCTTGTTTCTTGACAAATCAGTCTCAAATTAATGGTGACTTGCCTTCTCATGTAGTGGCAATCCACCTTCTAAACCAGAGATTGAAGACCTTGAGAGACAGTGCAATGGCGTTCCTTTGAAGTTCTGTCATATTGAGCATGGACGTATCAGTTTCTTTTCCTTTAACAGAGTGGAGCTCCCTGTCCTTCCCTGATATTCCTGCGGTGGTGGAGTTACATGTAAAAACATTGTCTGAGTTCCTAGCTTCTGTGAGTTCGATGGCTATTGCATATTGCATAACTAACTTAACTATAATGTACTGTTTGAGAAATGAAAATGAAATGTTGGGGCTTGTCTATCAAGCAACTCTAAACCTTTGTGTTGGCTATTTGAGTTTTTGCTCTCACACATTCTTGTTGGAATCAGTGGCCCAATTGCCCATTGCCGGTTCTTTTCTTTAGTCTGTTCCTTGACCAGTAGATCAATGTAAGTACCATCAGTTAATCTGCATGAGTTACAGATATTTCCAGCTCTGGATTTCTTAAAATCCCATGAAATAAGTTCTATTGAAAATGCTGCATGTTTTTTGTTTAGGCGAGGATCTACTTTTCTAGCGTAAATGGGAAGACTTGAATGAATCGATATGACAAATATCGAAGTGAAAATGAATGCTTGGAAGTTCAGTGGCAGTGCCACCCTCACCCATGCCTATGGGCATGGATTCGACTCACTTTCCTCCTCTCATTGAGGCCGTCCGGTTTACCAAAAAAAAAAAAAAGGAAGTTGGTAAGTCGTGGAGATACAAACGACATGGGAAATAGAGTGTGAAATTGAATATCTACTTTTATTGATGGATTGGTTCTTTGATATTCAACTAGGTATGAAGTTTGTGACCTCATCAATGTAAAGCCAAAGTTTAGAGATGAAGCTTGGAGGCTTCTAGTCCAAGGTGAATTTTTTTGGCTCAGATGGTCAAACTTACTCAGCAGCATTAAGGTAAGTCTAGAGTAAGGGAGGCTGACAATTAATACACTTTTGGAGCCCAAGAAATGTTTTTTTAATTATTTTATTTTATTTTATAAAGTACATCAAGAGCCCAAGAAACGTTGTCGATAAATGACTACCATTTATCTTTGTTCGTTGAGGATCATGAGATTGACATATTTTGATATACTTGGTGAGGTCCTATGGTGTGGCTGGATGAAAAAAATAATATTCACATCGATCACAAACCATCTTGTTCAACTGTTTTTAGAGCAATTGGTTGGATTGATTGTATCATTTCATAAGTAATTTATACAATTTTTTTTTGCTTTAGTTCTTGTCCTAGATAGTGTCTAACTTTGTCATGCAGACAAATGCGAGAAGAAAAATTCTATTTGTACAGGATTTTAATACAAAAAATCCCATCAAAATAAAGTGTTTTATGATTTTTTGGTTTGAAATGAAAAGTTGACAAACAAACCACATTATTCTCTAGGAACATAAAAATGAAACTATCTAGTTATGTGAGCAATGAAAGAATCCAACTCCACGCGCGAAGCACCACCTTCCTTGGCTGACTGACGGAAGGCACCGCCAAGTTCCTTAGCCGTCTTCCTCATCTCTTCCCCTTCTCTTGATGCTATTAACCTTTTTACAGCTTCTGCAATGGCCGATGAAGTCACTAGCTCCTTCCGGTGTGCCCACTGTCGGACAGCCACACCAACCTTCAGTATATCTGTTACCAGAAGCGCGTTCTTCGGCTGGTCAGAATGCATTGGCCAGGCAGCTATCGGCACTCCCATGGCGATACTCTCCAGGCATGAATTCCATCCACAATGACTCATGAACCCGCCTGTCGATGGATGCCCTAAAATTTCAAGTTGAGGAGCCCAATCTCTCACCACCATGCCGAACTCTTTTACCCTCTCTTCGTACCCTTTTGGCAATTCAGCTCTCGCTACATCTCCTGCAGACATGTCTCCTTTATCTGCATCTCTCAGCACCCAGATGAACTTCTGTTCGCTTTGCTCTAACCCCATCGCAAGCTCTTTGATCTCTTCATCCGCCATTGAAGTTGTCGTCCCGAAACAAACAAATATTACTGATTCTGGGGCTTGTTTATCAAGCCACTCCAAAGATTTATGCCGAATATAAGACTTTGTAGCCTCACATATTGTTACAGAGTTCAATGGCCCAATTGCCCATTGCTTCTTGTGAGCTCGAATCTTCTCCAGCAGATCGATGTATGGACCGTCTGTAAACCTGCATGTGTTATGGATATGTCCAGCTCTCGATTTCATAAAATCAGATTGAAGAGCTGCCAAATTTATGGAGTCTAAGCTGTAACATCCTTCTAGAGATGGTAGCCCTTCTGGTTCTTCTTCTACGGGGAAAGGTTTTCCGATCAATTGCCATTGATCAAAGAAAGAAGAGAAGGCAGAGGTGGGTTGGAAAGCATAGGATTCTGCGTTTGGCACAGAAGCAGTGTCCTGAACAGCAAAATCCATGAGGCAATCGTGGATGACGATAACCCTTCTGGCTACCGGGGAGAGTTTGTGTAAGAGCGCCCCCACGGGTTGGCGGAGATGCAAGGAGGCTTCGAACAATGGCTGGAGATGTGCCGGAAACTTAATGGAGGCATTCGGGTCGGGAGGAGGACAGGCGAAAGGTGGGGTAGGGAATTCGTGGAAATGGATTTTGGCAGCATCAAGAATGTTGTTTGTGGCAGTTGTGCCATTGAAGCGAAGCTTGCTCTGGTGAATGTGGGTGTTGAAGCTGATGAAGTGAACCGGGATTTGGTAGGAGGAGATGAGGCAGGAGAGTTGGAGAAGCTGGTTAAGGTGGCTATGGGCTGGTAAAGGCACCATGACTACAACCACCTGAGCTTGCTCAAAGCTGCTCAGGCTGTCATGATTATGGCCATCCATGGTTTAAATTTTGGAAGAATTCTCTTCTCAATCTTGTATCTGCTTTGATCTGAGAGATAAACTGAGTGGGTTTTTTTCAAACAGCAAAGTGGAAAGAGTCATGAATTTGGAAAAAAAAATTACATGTAGCATTTTTCATTTGAAAAAGAAATTTTGTGATTCATGATCAAACGATAGTCAATTTTGGGGTGTAGATATATCTCGAATTGGGCCAGCCTTCTTCAAGCATCCTTTAGAATTCTAAAATGATGATGACCTCTATTACCACCATACAATAATTCGAGATTTTTTCGTGGCTTGCTCAACCACGTCATCTTTCATGTATGTTCTGCGTCAAAAAACTATTTTTTCATAAATTTGTATTGAAAATCATGCTAGATAATAGTAATATTTTTATAATCAATAGTTATCAAGGCGAATATTTTATTTTAAAATGGATGACTCTCACCGCATCATAATAATAATCATAGATTTTATATGTATTTTATGATGGTAAAGCATTATCTTTTTAGTTTACACGCAAGTTTTGTATGTATTATCCGTTAAAAAAACAAAAATTTAGTTCAGGAAAAGACCTTTCCTTGGGCAATATTCCAACAGCCCTAGACTATTTGATCATGTACGACTTGGTGAGCATGTGTGGAGCAAGAAACGTTAGAGCGACCGTCACAGAGATCCTTTCTAAAGAGCCTTTGAACAAAAGATGTAAGTGTATTTATAATGCAATGTATAATAATCTATAAAAAATGCCATCTTTTAGAAAATTTATACAAAAACTTACGAAATAATGTGGCAATGATATTTTTATAATTAAGTTATTTCGATAGTTTTTTTTTGTAATTGAAAGACCCTCTCAGTCAACCACTGCATTTTGTACGTAAATTCTGTATAAATTTTATAATTGTTTAGCCTTAGCCCTAATTTATTTATTGATTGATACTAGTTTGCATGCAGTTTTTTTTTTTTTTTTTTAATGAGCTTTTATATTTTGTTTCTTGGTGTTTTACTAGGCTATAAGTTAGTAAAATACCTAGGAGTGACAAATGGAAGGGTTTAAGTAAGTTTAAACAGATTTAAACTTAAATGGGTTCAACACAAACCCGTTCAATTAGCAAGTGATTTGAAGATAGGTGGGTCACTAACAAGTCAATATAAACCCATAAATTCAAATTTGACCCATTTATATATTGTTTAAATTTATATGCTTTATTATAATTTTATATTGTTCTTAATTTTTTTGCATAATTTAGACTCATTTTATTGCTTATATAGGGGATAACTTCTATCTGGAAAGTTTTTCCTTCATTTGCCATCCGTCAAAGAGAGTACTAATGGCATGTTTGGTTAGGAGATAAGAAAATAGAGGATAAACAATACTCTGGAATTAGAAAAGTGGTGATGGATAATAAGTAATACTTGATGTGATGAGAAATTACTCATATTACGTTTAGTTAGGATGGAATTATGATAGGGATAAAAAATATTATTTTATCAGAATATCATATTAAAAATAAAAAAAATTAATAGAAAATTTAATTTTAAATTATAATGTAGCTATTTAATATTATATTAACTTATTATAATAATAAAAGAAGGATAAAAATGTCATTTTGGAGTTTATCTCAATGGAGGGAATAAGTAATACCATTTTCTCATGGCATTACCTGTCCTCCATTGTGAGGGATTAATAGTCTGGATGAATGACTAATCCAATACAATTTTTTTTTTTAGCCAAACATAAATTTTATGCAACCCACGAGATAACTAATCAAATCCCCCACTTTTATCTCTTAACCAGACATGCCTAAAGGCAGACGCGGGGTAAAAAGCATGCGATTCTGCATTTCTAACAGTAGCACTGTCCTGAACCACAAAAGCCAGAAGGACATCGTGGATAACGATTACTCTTTTGGCTGTGGGTCAGATCTTGTGCAAGAGTGCAGCCATGGGTTGGCAGAGATGCAAAGAGGCTTCAAAGGATGGCTGGAGATGCGCAGGAGAGAAGAAAGGAGGATTAGGGAATTCATGGAAATGGGTTTTGGAAACATCAAGACGGTTTATGCTGTTGAGCCGTAGTTTGGCCTGGTGAATGTGTGTGTCGGAGCCGGCATAGTGAAACGGGATACTGTAGGAGGAGATAAGGCCGGAGAGTTGGAGGAGCTAGTTAAGGTGGCCCTGGGCTGGAAGAGGCACCATGATTACCACCACTTGAGCTTGATGGAAGCTGTTCAGGCCATGGCTTGGATGATGGGTATGGACATCCATGGATTATATTTTCAAAGAGTTTCTTAGTCTCCTACTGGTTGATCACAGATTCACAGAGCTAAATTGAGTGGGTTCTTTTTAACAGGGAAAATAGTGTATGATCTTAAAAAGAATTTGGGATTCATAATAAACAAAAAAAAGGAGTAATCCTATATTAAATCTCGTTTTTTAATTTTTTTTTTCTAACTATTAGACACTAAGACCCACGTCATTAAATTAGTAAGGGACTCATTCACTTGCGTTTACGAGATGAAAAAATGGATTACATAGAACTTTGCAAAAAAAAAAAAAAAAAAAATTTGGGTGTGTAATTTTTCTGCTGGGCCAACTTTCTTAAATTAAGAGTTGTGTCCCTGTCCCTCTTCCTGCCGCTGTTGTCGTTATCCCTAACATAATTTTAGTTGCATGCCAGTTATAGATGTTTTCTCCATGAAACAAAGAAAATTTTGGTTTGATTCACCAAGTTCAGACAAAGCTAGGTGTTGCCATACTTGTCTAGGAATACATTGTAACAACCCTAGAGTATTCTATTATGCAGTCCTTGCTGAGCAGAGTATGGGGCGAAAGCGTTACAGAAACGGTCCAGAGATTCTTTCCAGAGCACCTGCAAACAAAATATATAGGTATGTGCCCGCTTTTCTGACTTGATTTTTTGTGAAGGCTAAGTAATAATTTACATATCGTGAATGTAATTATCTATATATTGGTAAGCAAATTTCTACAGTGTTTGTACAAGTAACTAGTTTGTTAATTTGTAAGACATATATTTGTGGGTGGGTCCTATTATTTATATGTACTGAATGTTTTTGGTAGTTAATTGATTACTAGCTTTTTGTATTTGTTTTCTGACTTATGTATTTGTTTTAAGGATTATACTAGTACATGTTTGTCGCCTCATTGTATCTTTGTCTTCTACGACAGCTTATTTTCTCTTCCTATTTTTTAAAACGTCACCAAGTGGCAGTATTTGTTTTTCCTTTTTGTTGAAAAACTTTTGTTGTCGTCACCACCGAGCATAGGCGGACCTAATAAAGGATGATTGGGGCAGCGGTTTCCACTAAATTTGACAACGTTTACTATTTTTTAAATTTACTTAATTGTATTTATTTGATCATAGGTTGTAAATTTAATATATAATTCCGCTAAATTTTTAACACCTATATTTGTCCCAATTAAATTTCACAAAACCCTAGTATTTCGCGAATTAAATAACAATCACATTCCACAATTCAAATATTAATATTGGGAGATTGTGTGGCACTTATGAAGCCATCCTTTGACTTTATAAGTTATCTTAACTTGGTGAGGGGTATAAATTTTTTCATACTGCCTTTGTATACAGACAAGACTCCTTTTTACTATCGAAACAAATATTATCAATTAAGGAAATTAATTATCAATTAAGAAATAATTTCCTATATAATTCTATGTACATTTTACCCCGTTAAACAAAAATCTTGGATTGGCCTGCTCTAGCATTTTCAAAAACAACATATCAATCTAACCAAAAAGCTCTTTTTTCCCCCCTATTCTTTTACACGCGTAATAGAATTGATTAATCAATAAATTCACAAAAAATGAATTCAAGTCCTCTCATCTGCCCTTCATTTTTCAACGAAAAACTTCAAACGTATGCTTCGAAATTGCCCTGGGTACACACTAAACCTTAGTGATTCTAAATTTCTAACTGATAGAAGTAGTACAATTCTAAAAGTCTATCATTCAGGAAGCTTGTAATTAAGATTGGAGGCAACAGTATATTGAACTCAATAATTATTTTTGTCTGTCGAATGTGGTTCTTTAATATCTGCCTCACTGAAATTTGTAACTCATAAATTTGAAGCAAAGTTTAGTGACGAAGCCAGAGGGTTTCTAATCAGGATGTTGCTTGAGCAATCCCCTTTTATGCTTCTGCTTTTGGAGGTGATTTTTTTGGTCTAACTCACCAAGCCATAGGGTACGTTTGGCCTGGGATGCTAAGAAAGGGGGGTTTTCAGTTATTAAGCTCTTAATTGACAAAAAAAGTTGTCTTATGAAAACCAAGTTTACGGAAAAATTAGGGTTGTTTTTAAACGTAACTACCAATTTTAGGTGGTTTTAAGCTTATTTAACAAATCATGTTATTCAAAAAGTTGTGTCTTGAAAACATAACTTCACGCCTGAAGTTGTGTTTTCAAGACAACTTATTGAACAACTTGGGTGTGATAAATAAATTTATAACCAATTGTATTTTGATAATTAAATTTATAAACTAAACCACCTAGGTTACGGCATAAACTCTATGAAAACCTGTATGATACAATTTTTGGGTGTTCCTACATCATGTTTTTCACCTCATTGTATTTTTGTCTTGAATTTTCAAGCCCAAGTATGGCAGTTACCACCGAGTGATTGGTTTGTAGTAAAAACTTGAATTTTTTGATCAAATGCTTAGATTTTAGTCTCCATAACTGTTTGAGAGAGCTAAATATACTCTTTAGTGCCCAGAGTAAGTGACAGGACTTAAGCTTCAACCCCGAGACCAAAAGAAATAGTTGTTTTAGTGGCAAAAATAATTTGTCACTGATATATGCTGTTCGTCACTAAAGGCATGTTCAGTGACAAAAGCTGTTTGTCACAGGTTGTCACTATAGACTCGTGGCTAAAAGTATTATCTGACAAAAAAGCGGTTTGTCACTATTTATTGGACTTTTAGTGACAAAATGTATTCAATGACTGAAAGAGGTTTGAGTTAGCAAGTAGTCACCATTGTCACTAAATCTTACCAATTTCGTCACTAAATATCCAATTTCGTCACAAAAAGTTGGTTAGGAAGAATCTTTAGTGACAAATTGGGATGGCAAAAGACCCGACGAAGGTGAAGATCCTACCGAATTTGCTCCGTATGAAAAGAGTATGGAGGATTAAAAAACAAGAATGGAGACGAGGATAGAGATATTAAACTAAATCCGTGCAAGTATAGAGGCGAAGATGGAGGTAATTTTTTAAGTGAATGCGAGGATGGAGGTGCCAATTTTAGCTCGGCCTCAGTCCACTGCCATCTAGTGACATAATAAATTTTTGTCACAAAAGTTGCATTTTATGAAAATTAACTAGTCAGCAAAATATTCTCTTACCAAACTTGCTTTTATGAAGAATTTAGTGATGATTTTATTTCCTCAACAGTGTTTTCTAATAAAAGAATATCTTCCTAGTCTTTTATTTTCCTTGAGAGATTCTACTAGTTGGAATTTAATAAACCATAATAATACTCAATAATTAATTTTCCAAGCGAAACAACTACAAATCATTCATACACCAAACAAGAAAATGAAAATTTTAATATTATCTAAATTTTGTACACATCATTCCTTTTTGCAAATATAAGATACAACAAATACTATAAATTACATCCTTACAACAAAGATGGGTTGATTATCAACGAAAATTGATGGTTCGTCCTTAAACTCATTCTTCAACTCGTTTCCTACTCTTATCTACATTGAAAACCGAAAAGCGAAAGACAAGTGCTTGGGTCATCATTATTCATTCTACCTTCCAATTCCGATGGTTTTTGACAAGAGCATTTATCAATGATTTTCTGCAAAAGTAAGAGCTAATGAGCTTAGTGTCTGCAAGCAATAGCAACACCATGAACAAAAATGCCAACATAAATTTCACAGAATTTAATAGAGCAACTTATAATATTCATTAAAAAGGCCAAATACATTGTAGCTATCAATGATTTTCAGTAAAAACCTTCTCAATGCCTGGTAAGTTTGCAATATTCTTCCAGCTCTTCTTAGGCTGTCTTACATAGAAAACAACTTCAGCGAAAGGATCCAAATGGACAACTAGCTCATGTTTTGCATCACCCGTAAGAGTGATCATCTGTGGCAAAATCATAAGTGGCAAGAAATGGAAAAGTGAAAAGATTTTCCAATAAATGGCACGAAAACTATCAAGGGAAGAGCTAAGGATAGAAAAAGGACGATAAACTTGGCTTTTCTTTCTCAAAAATTGTTTGTCTACCAAGGATAGAAAAGTTGAAATTTTGAATGGACCAAAATTTATGATCAAATTGCTAACTGTCATATCCCAAGTTTTTCTTATGGAATCTTTAAACTATACCAAGTTAGGTAAGTTGTAAAGCCTTAAAATGATATATTCACAATACAGTAACTTACTGTTAGCCCTTCACAGTATTTTTTTAATTTATTAAAACCAGCCATCACAGCGAGGGAACTAGAACCCAAAATAGCAAAGGGCAGTATCCGCTGATCCAAAATGGCAAAAGTTTCTGAAGAGATTCAGGTAAAACTTGCAGCCAAGTCTTTTCTATCAACGTAAGAAATGACAAGAAGAGTCATAATTGGATGGGTCGTCTTCGGAGGTTTAAAAGACTACATTTCAATATCTAAAACGACATCAAACCAAAAAGAATTCTGGAACAAAGTCCATCTAAGTAATCAAAATAAAAACCTAAAAAAAAACAAGAAAATAAAAGAAGAATCTGCTTGGTTGCTAGATATAGTGTTTGAGAGCAAAAGTTCTGCAATGGGAATATGCCATCCGCATTAGAAAAACACGACAGAACTACCAGTTTTGGAGACTCTATAAAACAAGTCAAAACTCCAATAAACAGTTTATCCATCAAACAAGTAAATGGAAAAAAGAATGTGTTCACTATTCAACTCACAAGAAGCCTTTTCTTTGGAAACATTGTTTTAGACCAGAAGCATCCAATGATTCGTTAGGAAGTTTCCCTTTAGGATCAGGGACCCTATAAAGCAGAATTGTAATTGATATTTGGGACTGACCAATCTTCAGCGGCTACTGTTCAAATTTTAAAAGCAGTAGGTAGAAACTCTGCACGGGCACTAGACAACTAAGATCCAACGCATCTCAAGAAAGCTGAAGTGAAAACAGACGCTAGAGGATTTAGCATAATTGACCAAAGATCCCAGTTTTTCTGAGACTGTGTAAACCTGATCCTGCCTCATATTTAGGAAAAGATTAGCCACTTACATGGAATCTATTCTGCCCAACTGAACTGGAATACTTGGACCTCCACGGACCTCCACACATAGCCACTTACATGGAATCTATTCTGCCCAACTGAACTGGAATACTTGGACCTCCACGGACCTCCACACACAGAAACAGCTTCAGCCCCTGCCACGGCAATCCTGTCTGCCCCTGGTACTATGTATGATTTGATCAGTAAGTAAACATAAGCAGAATATACATAAAAATACTACTATGTATAATTTTGGGCCTACCTATAGTAGAATGGGAGTGGGAAGGAACAATTGACGAAGTAGGGTAGGAAGGAGTGCAAGAGAGAAGAGAGCTTGGCTTGAGAGGTTTTTTAAGACCTGCATTTTCAGGTCTATCTAGTTCATAAACTATAGAGCCATTCATTCCACCTGCAGTACAAAAGCAATTCAGAGTGAGTATTAAAAGAGAAGGGAATTAAAAAAAAGAAAGAAAGAAGAGAAAACAAAAGACCAGAGCCTGTAGGAGCAAAAAGGGACTTCAAAATATCACAATAATAGAGTTCACAAATTTGTTTGTTTATTTGTCAAGAACCCAAACCGCATCTCAAATAAAAAAATAGAAGGAAAAAAATAGCTATCACCGTAACTGATCAGGATTGTCTTACTCAAAATTGGTGTTAGCTCACTGTGGCAATTAGCAATCATGCTTAAACCACCTTTTTCATGCAATTGACAATCGGACAGTGCAGCTCATAAATAGTGAATAGAAACTTTTAACGTGAAGACTAATTTTTGATATGAACTATTTTACATGAAGAAGCTCATTCTAGCCAGTACAAGTTTAACATTATGTAATAATAGTAAATCAACAGAGTGACACAGACAAAAGAAATTGTGATAGAAGGAATTATACTTGAAAGCCTAAAATTTTTTTCCAGCACACTTACATCTTGAATAATGCTGAAAACATCTTTTATGGCAAATGGTATTATACCTGGAGAATTTTGATCTCCCTGTGAGATTAATACAGGAAAGATGAAAAATATATATATAAAAAAAAAATATTGCATATCAACTTCATGGGATTTATCATGCTTAATGCGAAATCATCACAAATCAGTACTAGGGAATAGAACATTACTGCATCATACCCTGAATGAAAGACCACAAAACTGTTCTTACGGTTAACACTACTCTCAAAGACAATAGAGCATCACAGCCTAAAAAGATCACTCGCACTGTAGCACATCTACTACTTTGTGGTTCTCAAAACGAATAATACTTAATTGAAGTAAGTTAATTTGAAGATTTCTTCACTAACTGCCAACTTAAGATTATCTGATTTCAATGGCAATAGTGGAACAAAAATATAAGTTCAATATGAATTTATCTTGCTCATCAGATGCTGTTAAAGGTCAATCACAGTTATAAGTTTGTCCATGACTCTGAGGTCTTTCAAGTTATTCATAACGAAACTCCAGAAGAAGTAATAAAAGAACATGTTACGTCTTGAATAATTCGACTTACATGCATAGCGTGCGTCTTCCCACTACTAGTAACACCCAAGGCAAAGACATTTCCATATTAGTAGCCACATCTTAGCTTAAATAACTGTCAAACTAACTTCATCAACTAGTTGTGGCACCAACCAATTAATTGTAGCACGAAACTGAAACAGCTTCAAGTGAAAGAATTTAATAACAAATCTACATTTCAATTGATTGTGTTTTCATCAATGAATTAACAATTTCTATAAGCAGCATTTCACTTACATTGCTTCCATAATTAGTTATAGCACTGACCAAGAGCAATATCAGATATTTCCATGAGGGAAAAACAAATGTATATAATCTGGGGATTTTTGTAAGAAAGGTATCATAGCATTAACAGCTTCCATTGCAGCCTTGACTACTGGTCGAGAAGCTACTTCATATAAATTGAATTCAACAAAAATTGAGTCTGAGGCAATAAACAATAAAATGAAGAATCTAAGATGGAACTTAGATCATGAATACAACAGACATACAAATTAATTGCATAAAACATATAAACACAAATTACGTGGAGAGAGAGAGAGAGAGAGAGAGAGAGAGAGAGAGAGAGACCTGGGGGAGTATAATCGGCGAGCGATTGAACTGTATTCCCAATCGGAACTTTCTTAGGCTAGGGTTTGGCTGCACAAGAGCTTGATCAATCCAAAGATCGTCAAGGAAGCTTCACAGCAATGTAGAATTTTGTGGTAGAGTAGAGAGGAACAGTCGTGTATAGAGAGAATAGAGCAAGTCAGAAAGAGAGAAGAAAAGAGGGAAAACTCTGGGAAAAAAAATTATAATCTTGGCCTCAAAATCCAGCAAATTCAAACTTGATAACAACGATGAAGACAAAGACGAAGAATAACAATTCACGGCAATCGACAAAGCAAAGAGTCAGAGATGCCATTACCAGAGACAAAATCCAGCGTTCTCGAAGGCAACTGAATAGATAGAAGAATAGATCTGTGCATCGAAAGGTTCGAAGGCCTTCGAGGCGTCGCAAGTGATTTGATGAGAGACCAGTACTCTGCTATGCATCTTCGAGATCCCAGATCAGAGTGAGAGAGAGACAAGGGAGAGAGCGGCGGAAGAGCAATATTGGGGGTGGAGCTTTGCTCTTTTCCTTATGACGTGGTCGTGCTCTTCTCGCCACGTCACCTTCAGTGACGAAGAGCAATATTGGGGTGGAGCTTTCCTTACGACGTGGTCGTCATCCTTTCCTTGACTAAATAAATTGGGCACTCCATTTTAGTGACGAAGAATAAGTGACCAAACATAGTTTTCTTACTAATACTGACTGCTTCTATATTTAGTCTTCTCATGCCTGTTTCATGACTAAATGTCTATTTTTTAGTGATAAAGTTGGTTTTCTCACTCTTAATTTTGTCACTAAAACTCAGAGTTGTTGTAGTTATAAGATCTCTCGCAAATAACTGTACGTTAGTGAGTGACCATACTTCTTAATGAATGTGTAAAGTAACCTATTTATATATTCATTTTTAGCACAAAAGAAAAAAAAAAAAAAAGAAGAGAAGAATGGCAGCTGTTTTCTTCTCCCATCTTCCAGAACATCACCGGGTGGTAGTATTTGTTTCCAGCATTCTTAAAGAACAACATGCCAATCTAACCAAAATTTTGTCTTTTTAAATTTGAATAGATTAAGCAATTATTCCCTAAAAAATTGGTCACGGAACTTGGGTTCTACATTTTTTTATGGTGAGTTCAACTTCTCTCGCGTCCCTGATTGGCCTTCCGAAAGATTTTGTAATTTTGGTTTTCGCTTATCATGCAAATTACGAGTAAAAATTGGGTATCAATCATGGATGTTCTGGTTATTGGCTCATTCATGTAGCCAATTACAATATAGTCCAGGGAGATGATTAGCCATGGATTAATTTTGAAGGACTTTTTCTGTGTCTCATCTGTTTGATTTCAAAGATAATTCGTGGAGTTTTCTTTCTTTTTATTTTTTTAATAAAAAAATAGACCATCACAGAGAAATAATCTTAAAAAGAAAACGAACTTGTGCTTCGTGAGTCATTTGTAGTCGATTTTGGTGTATAGTTTATGGGACGACCAATTTTTGTAAGAAAAACGTTACCACCAATCGCAGCTGATGGTGCCTAATAATAACAGGGCTACTTTCTTAATATAGTGACTCGACATTTTTACTACTGATTTTTTCTGTCAAAAAATGATCAAGATCCTTCAACAGTTTGAGAACTTGAGATAATGCTTTTATCTTGGCAATCTTCTAATAACCCTAAAAAGTATTTTATTAGAAAAATGATGTAAAAAATCTCACAAGAATGATGTGGCAATAATGTTTTTGTAATTGAGAGATCTTAATTGGTATTATGTTTATAAAGCGTAAGACTCTCATTTAATTACATTATTTTATACAAAAATTTATTTATATAGTATTAGTTGTACTCCTAGGTAACCTGAGGATGGATGAAGATCTAGAGTGTAAGTGACATCACACAAATCCATCCGAGAGCTAGGGATGGCAGTAGACAGGAGAAAGGTGGAGATTCGACTGAACCTGCCTCATTTGGAGAGGGTATGAAAGATTCAAAATAGAAATGCATGTGAGGATAGTAGTATTAAATTAAACCCGTGCGGGTATGGAGGCGGGGATAGACTTAGATTCTCCCCCGCCCTGCCTCTTCCTGCCCTGCCATACCTATTAAGCGTTAGTGTTGTTAGGAATTTATACTAAAAGACATGCTCTGTGTAATGACTTTAGTATTTATTAATAAAATTAGTTATTCTATTTTAATAAAAATCTGTGTGAGCAATATTTGCATTGCATTATTTATTTAATGATTGTGCATGTGTGTCTCTTATTCTATATAGTAGATAATTTAGTGTGTAGAGTACAACTTACACACGGAAGATCAGATCATTGGCTCTTATGGAATATAAGTTTATCGTTCACAGTCTTAGATGGAACTAAACATACCATCAGTAGGACTGTAGCACAAGGTTTTAATAGGTTTGTTTTGACTATGGAGAACGGTATAATTCTAACTTCTCGCACTAATACACTTTGTATATTGAACAGAATCGTGTTGATGTAATTATTTTTATACTGATTGTATAAAACAATTAATACTTCATGATTATTATAAGTGCTTATACTCTTAATCTTAATATAATAAATAGACACATACATTTAATGTTTATTGTTTTGATTCACAGAAAAATGAGATTCTTTATCAGTCAATAAACTCAGTGAATTGGATAATAATATTACGTGTATGGTGAATATTAATTATTAATGGAATCCACTTTCCGGTATAGGGATTTATGATACCCTCTTGAGAAAGCTTATAAGTTTTGGTTATATCAAACTCTACAAGTAGATTATGAATATGATATATCAAATAAGTTAAGTGAAAAGTTTCAAGAAATTAAATAAGTCTATTAAGTTTAATTATTAGTAATTTAATTTAATGGACAGGTATTTGTGATCTTAACATGAAGAGATAAATAAACATTTAATAATATGGAGCTCGAAATATAATTCCTAATATGATAGGGGGGGTAATTATAATTCATTAATGGTATCAATTATAATTTATATAATTAGGAATTAATTCTGGTTAGATTAGTAATCCTTATTTGCATAGGAAGTCCTAATCATACTAATCCTATGGTTTCTGTTGTAACCTCTATACATATACACTCTAAGAGCAACTAGGGTTATACTTGCTCATAATTTAGAGAGACACGTTTTTGTGAGTAAGAGAAATCTTAGCAGCTGTGAGCCAACTCTCTCTCTTGAGTAAGGCGTACACGAGGGATACAACAGAAGTCCAAAAGTTGAGTTCGAGCAATTGATTTGTGCTTGTTGCTGCTGCTTACTATTTGAGATCAAAGTAGAAGAATTTCGAAATTTATACCTACTGCTATCCAGGATCAAATCAAAGAGATTTCGAAGGTATGATTTCTAATCATATAGATTAGTCTTTGCTAATCAGATCAGATTTTTTTTTGGTATTATGCATATGCATTATAGTTGGGTTGTGAAAAATTTCGCAGTCTCCAAATTACCTAGGGGGCTCAACTGTAAATAATAAAATTTTAAAATCTAAAAAAGAAAAAAGAGAGCTAGGGTTTCTCTTCTGTCACAAGTAGACCGCTTATCAAATCCTTGGACGAGAGAGACAGAGAGAGAGAAGCCCCAGGTCCCCCACAATGGCAATTTCAATAGGAGGAAGAAGAAGAAAAAGACGAAGATAATCTCTCTCTCTCTCTCTCTCTCTCTCTCTCTCTCTCACCTTCTTCTTAACTCTCGAGTCTCGCCCACACCTATGAAGAAGGTTGTTCCCACAAATTCTTGTGATTCTATAGATTGGTAAATTGATTCAGTGGTCTATTTTCCCTCCTTATCTTATTTTTGTCCCTCCGTTTGATTGTGTTACCCATTGTGGTGTTTTGTTTGTCCACTCATGTTTTCCTTATCTATGTGGTGTTTTGTTCATTTTGGTTGCAAACATGAATTCTTTATTGCGTATGAATTTTTGTATTTGGATAAAATCTTACAAAGTTTTACATTGAAGTACCTTGTGGACAATTCTAGATCTGGGAAATGTTTCTATGAAGCTCCTGCTTCATTTCCGTTTGCATTTGGAGAAAAATAGACATTGATGAGCTGTTGAAAACAACATTTTGGTCCTTGAATGTAGGAACTTTACATTTTTGTATATTGGATGAATTGCTATTCACCCTTTGATGCCATTTTTCATTCATATCATGTTTTTGTTTGTCTAATGGTATAGGTCACTCACTACCTTGATACTGAGGTTTACCTTTTATGTTTACTAAGTTCATTGATTTAGTTTCTCACTCTACAAATAGAGAACATGCCTCAAGAGGTTCTGATGACTTGATTGTAATTTTCGCACATTTGTCACTAGCAACTATTTTCTTTTTTTTTTTTTTTCAAGAGCTTGAAATTTTATTCAAATCTGTAATTCAGACTTTTGGTAAGTAACTGATACAATTGAGAGTTTTTAGAAGAAGCAGATACTAAGTTCCTTAAAAGACTTAGTGCAAACAAATATGTAAAAGATACAAGCTTTTGCAAGGGCCAAGATCTAATAACCTGCCTCAATGGTAATTCAACTTCAGTTCTTCTAGTAAAGCATTCAAATCAGGATACTAGCAAACACAAGCAGGTCTCACACATTTATTTTTAATACACTGCGAGCGCGTGCGCGTGCACACACATGCTGAATTCTTGTTTTTTGAGGGGACAACTTGAATATGGGTTAATTTGGATTTTAAATTGGGCTTGACGCGTACAGGGCGGGGGTGGGGATGGACGGATGTTTGTACCTATAGGGTGGGGATGAAACTCCAACAAAATTTTCGTACAAGTGTAAAGGCGGGGATAAAAGTGGATTTTGTAGGTGGATGAGGGGGTGGATGTGCCAATTCTCACCTCGCCTCGGTCCCCTACCATCCCTACCTACAGCTTCTCAGTAAAAGATCTAATGCTATGTTTGCCAGATTTATCAAGTAAAAAAAATGAGGGAAAGTAAAACAAAGGGTAAAATATATTTTACACTCTTACACTTTAATCTGAATCCCATTTCAGGACTTATACTTTTAATTGTAACAATTAAGTCCCGACACTTTTAATTTGTTGCAATGTCACATTTTCTTAAGCTTTTGTTAGGATAATTGATGGTTAAAAACCTTGTGCGTCTCGCATGACCCTTTTACAAGAATAAAAATGTTTTCTCATACTATTTTGGCATCCAAACACTTTTAACCCTCCTTCACTTAAGAAGATTTGGGAGAATTTTGCAACCCTAATTTTGTTTTATACATAAAATGATTGTAAAATTTTAGGAGAGTTTGGTGTAAAATTACTAAAAAGAAGTTTAAGAACTACATGATTAGGATAAAATAATATCAATTAGTGTGAGAATACATTTTTACCCTTAAAAAATAATCATGTGAGACACAAAGAGCTTGTAGTCGTCAATTACACAAACAAAAGCTTACGTAAGAGTGCTATTGTAACAAATTAGAAGTACATGTGGCTTAATTGTTATTGAAAGTGCAAGTCGTGAAGTGGGATTCGGTGTAAAGTGTAAAAGTACAAAATATATTTTAACCTAAACAAAGTGAGATATTCCAAATATTTAGTACTTCTTTTCTTTTTATGTTCTTATACTCTCTACTTTATCTAACAATCAAACATACGACGTGAATTTTATATTCTCTTCTCTTTTCTTTTCTCTTACTAAATTCTTGATCCAAATTCAACGTTAAATCTATTTATATGTCTAATAAACGAGTTATTGGTAATCAAATGTGCAGTTGTTTATTTTCTTGTAAATGTAAAACTGGGTTGGAGAAGGCCACAAGCCAATCCAATCCAATCCAATGTTAAAACTGGATTGTTTATTTTCATGTCAATGTATAAATAAATTCAGACGTATTAATTCATTTTCATTGATGAAACTAATGAATGCCAGATTCTTGTGGTGTGGAGAAGGTCAAGCCACAATCCAATCCAAGGCAAATCAATACATTTCATGGCGAGAAACAAATCTATCTAGCTATGTGAGCAATGAAAGAATCCAACTCCATGCGAGAAACACCACCTTCCTTCACTGCCCGCCGGGCGCCTACACCCAGTTCCTCAGCCCTCTTCCTAATCTGATCCCCTTTTTCTGATGCCATTAACATTTTGACAGCTTTTGCAATGGTTGAAGAAGTCACTAACTCCTTCTGGTGTGTCCAAAGGCTAACGACCAGACCAATCTTCAAAATGTCTGTCACCAAAAACGCGTTCTTCGGCTGGTCAGAGTGCATTGGCCAGGCAGCTATCGGCACTCCCATGGTGATACTCTCCAGGCATGAATTCCATCCACAATGACTCATGAACCCACCTGTTGACGGGTGTCCCAAAATTTCTAGTTGCGGCGCCCAATCTCTCACCACCAGTCCAACTTCTTTTACTCTCTCTTCATAACCCTCTGGCAGTTCAGCTCTCTCAACTTCTCCTGCAAAAATATCTCCTTTATCTGCATGTCTCAAAACCCAGATGAACTTTTGTTCACTTTGCTCTAACCCCATCGCAAGCTCTTTGATCTCCTCATCTGTCATTGAAGTTGTCGTTCCAAACGAAACATACAACACAGATTTTGGGGCTTGTTTATCAAGCCACTTCAAACATTTATGTTGGCAGTTCGACTTTTTGCTCTGTGTCTCCGGATTAAATGGCCCAATTGCCCATACCTGGTTGTTTCCACTAATCTGTTCCTTTGCCATTAAATCAATGTAAGGACCTTCTATTGATCGGCACGAGTCATAGATACTTCCAGCACTAAATTTCAGAAATTCAAATTGAAGAGCTGCAAAATTTAGGAGCTCAGAGGTGACACATCCTTCTATGGATGGTAACCCTTCTGGTTCTTCCTCCGGGAAAGTTTTACCATCCATTTGTTGTATGTCAAAGAAAGTAGAGAAGGCAGAAGCAGGGAAAAAAGCATAGGATTCTGCATTTGGAACAGTGGCACTGTCCTGAACCACATAAGCCATGAGGACATCGTGAATGACGATGACTCTTTTAGCCGTGGGCGAGATTTTGTGTAAGAGTTCAGCCATGGGTTGGCGGAGATGCAATGTGGCTTCAAAGGATGGCTGGAGATGGGAAGGAAAATTAGTGGAGGCATTTGGGTTGGGAGGAGGAGAGAGAAAAGGAGGGGTAGGGAACTCATGGAAATTGATTTTTGCAACATCAAGACTGTTTATGCCATTGAGCCGTAGTCTGGCTTGGCAAATGTGGGTGGCGGAGCCAGCATAGTGAACTGGGATATTGTAGGAGGAGATTAGGCAGGAGAGTTGGAGGAGCTGGTTAAGGTGGCCCTGGGCTGGAAGAGGGACCATGATTACAGCCACTTGAGCTTGTTGGCAGCTGCTCCGGCCATGGGTTGGATGTTGGTTATGGACATCCATGGATTTTATGTTCAAAGAGTTTTTAGTCTCCTACCTAGTTGATCAAAGAGCTAAAGTGAGTGGGTCCTTTATAACAAGGAAAATATAGTCATGATCAAACGGTACTCAATTTAGTATACATATTTTTTATAGTTTTTATGTTGGAGTGACTTTCTTAAAGCTGTGTCCCTTTCCCTCCTCCTGCCGCCATTGTCGTTATCTTTACCATAGTTTTAGTTTATATGCAAGTTTTAGATTTCTTCTCCGTTAAGCAAAGAAAATTTAGTTCGATTTCACCAAGTTCAGGCAAAGCCAGCTCTTGTCGTAGTTGTCTAGGCAATACAGCAAGGAGCAAAAGCATTAACGCAACCGTCACAGAGATCCTTTCCAAAGAGCCTACAAACAAAATACATCGATATGTCAGATCGGCTAGCTATGCCGGCTTCTCTAACTTGATTATTCTCTAAAAAGTAGGTCAAGTAATAATTTATCTAATAAAACACAAAATTTTTAAAAAATGTGTCTTTCACATTTGTATCTCATGATTTAAATTTGATTTTAAATTACATTCAATGGCCAAAATCAATTACACATTTTTGTCTTAAACTCAAATTCTGCCTAACCCATGCCACGCCCATAGGCTCGGCATACACACCTGACACCACTACCGCTTTTCGCCCCAAAACCCAAAAAAACCCCCTTGCATTAAAAAAAAAAAAAATCCCAACAAACTCGGTTGCCGAGAAAGCAGCTGGTGGAGTGGTTTGTATATATATAAAGTTGGTTAAGCTTTTCATACGCGAGATTTGAGTGGGGAGCAGGAAGGAGAGAGAGAGAGAGAGTTTTTTGAGTGGGGAGTAGGCGTGACAAATGATTCTGCTAATTTCCCTCATCCAACGGATCTTTTTCTCTGTCATTCTTTTCTTTTTTTTTTTCCCACCTCTCTTCTCACACTAGAACCCACTCTTTCTCTAAAACCATCACAGCACCACCATAGCACACACATCACAGTACATCCCCTTTCAGCCATCAACCCGAATCAAGCACATAAGGGAGAGAAAATCCATGGGAGTGGATCGAACTCGAGTCCATTGCTGATGTGATTGGACAGGCGAGAAACTAAGGAGAGAGGCTCTTCAATGGTAGCTCATCATTGAGACGAGCAACTTCTAATGGTTGGTTGTGTGTTGTCTAACAGTGGTTGAGGTCCAAGATGTGACTTTTTTGAGCAGTTCATGGTGGGTTGATTCGGTCAAAGACCAATGCTCTTGCAAAATTTTGACCTCTTTTTACCAAATCGGTGAGTATCATACTTCTCTCATGGTCACCAACTACTATTTTTTTTTTCATGTCTTCCTCTAGGCAAGAGACCCAGACTCCCTCTCTCTCTCTCTCCAAACCTTCACCTACACCCTACTACCGAACCACCATCCCTCACCTTTACCGAAACCACAACCAGGTGACCATAATGGCCACCACCATGTCACTTTTTTGGAGCCTCTCTCTCTCTCTCTCTCTCTCTCTCTCTCTCTCTCTCTCTCTCTCTCTCTCTCTCTCTCTCTCAATAAACTCCAGAGAATAAGCACCTCCAAATCACGTCAAGGTTAACAATTGAAACGAGGAATGAGGATCCAGCGAGTTTCACCTATGCCGCTTCAGACCCATCC